>OUQQ01000193.1:0-24214 GCA_900404475.1 Spongospora subterranea | reverse complement strand
AACCATTTTGCCAGGCAGACATTGCATCACGATATCATCACTTGAAGCGAATGCATTGAGAATCGACCTGAACCTATTAACTTGATGAACCACAGTGTATTTAGCTGGCAAATTCAATTGTCCTTACCAGTTTATCGAATGTAATAAGGCAGAAAAAAGGGTTGATTGTGTAGTATTGTCGAGACTTGACACATCCTAGAGTTCTAGTAAGTTGAGTACAACACATTCTAGAGAAAAATATGTATTGGCCTACGTCCAGGATGTTGTAATCAAATAGAATGAGCGGCATGGATGAGTATCCATCTTCATCCTCTTCGGCAGCATCATCACACAAACTGTAACGATGCAGGAGTTCAACCTGCGAGGAAAGCATTTGAAAAGCTTGCTGGATCTGCGGGTTGTACAGCGACGGCAAAATCAGTATCTGAGAAGATCGTGTTTCATCAACTTCATAAAGTTCTCGAAACTATGAAAAAAGAGTCTGTTAGAAATAAGGTCAGGTAAAAGAGATTGATTACCTGAATGTCGCGGTTACGATCGTTTACAAGAGGTTCTGAAGAATTATGCATGAACGTGTCAAGAAATGACTTGACGATGTTTCTTTTGTAAAAAGTAAGGAATAAATCGTAAATAATACACGATAAATTCCGGTTCTTACATTAACAACCTGTCGATAACTCCTATATTGATGCTGTTGCGATTTAGGTAATAAAGTATTTCGTCACATAAGAACGCAGTTGACATCTATACGATTGCTCATATAAAGAAACAAGAAAGCATTCCAGTTTTGAAATAAGATACTTACATAAGATTTGGCTGTCGATTGCGATAAAGGAGACACTAAAAGAGGATATATTTCATGGTCGTCATCAAACTGAGACCCAGGGCTGACTACGAGGTCCTAAATTAGGCTGTATCATAACAACGAAAATTGCCGACCGCAAGCGTTGATGTAGCAAAGTGCACCAATGATGCCTGCACGTTGAAAGAGGAAATGCGGTTGATGAAGATTTTTCTTGATATAAATAAGAACTTCAGTGCTGTTGGCCAGCGTTGACGATGATACGTCATTTCCTAAGCACTAATGCCCGTTTCAAAAACAAAAAATTATCAAACGCAAACTCCACACCTTTGCTAATGCTTGAAATAGAGTACGCAACTGAAAATTCGAGAGGTTATGGCCTGATATGGATTTCAATGGATATTGATAGATGAAATCAACATTTTTCCGTACAGTAATCTAATAGACTCTGGATATAGGCTAATGATGGCCTAATTTGCTCATGGTAATGTGTACAAAGACTCAATAGAAAAAGAAGTGCTCGATCGACCTCCTCAGCTTTCCCGCTTCCAATATGCGCAATGATACAGTTCAAGGTATCAGGTTTAAGAGTGGTGTTTGTAAAAACTGCTGTGTATATCGTTTCAGCTATGTCTTGGTCACGAACGTCGGCGCTCCTTAACATTTCCTGTAAAGTGAAATCAGAAGTAACTCTCATCTAATCAGAATACGCAACCTCAGCAACGCCTAACGAAGACTTTGCTAGCATTGAAACAACGTCTGGATGCGCGGATAAGATTTCCTCAAACGAATTCGTAAACGCCCCTGCCGATCACAACCGCAGATGATGAGAATAATTGTCGCGACCTGACAACAAGCTTCCAGTACCTTGTTTGTCTGAAGCCAACCAATGTTTCAAAGTGATAACAGCTTTTCCGGAAAAGTGTGGCAGCTCATTTACAACGAAAAGAGACCAAACGGCAATTGGTGAAACGTCGTCGGCAATCATTGTCTGTAGGCATTTTATAAACGCAGATGATAGCTGTTTATGATACAAAATGCCGTTGCGTAGTTGTTCTGAGTGGCAAAAAGTCAAGAGATAAAGCGATGGCACATCAGGTTTTGTACCGATTACGAGGCAGAGGCTTTCGCATCGCGTCTTACTCCTAGTGCGGGGGTCTCCGATAAACTTCAAGTTACGCAATAATGACGATATTGTCTGAATTCAAAGTACGTTATACAGCTCGGCGCATCTGCAGATCAACGATGAGGGTTACTCACAGTTTCCGCATCTTTTTTCGTACAAGAATGCATAACAAAACGAATGATGACTGGAAGGTCATCTATGGGGGAAGTTTCAAGGGCATGCACCGCAGTTCCACGAAGATCGTCCTGAAACCAAAATTAGCAACTGTGTGAGAAGTACGTTTCGAAGCTGCGTCGTGTTCATCAAATAACAACCATTTCCCATCAACCAAGAATGATTTGCGAAAAGTACCATTAGGTCCGAAGAAAGATTAAGGTTGGAAAGCGTATCCAGAATGTGTACAGTTAGGCTAACGTCATCACGAAGCAACTCCTGCAGAAACTCGACCAGCCTCTGATCCATCAAATTATCATAGTGCAAAAAGTTCTCGTTATTATTTACTGGATGCGACGAATCAGTAACAATATCAGGGATAGCGATCAGTATTTCTCTTTGAAGAAGTACTGGACAGACACGGAGTAGATCCAGCAGCTTTTCGCATAATTGCTTCTCGTTGCAAACAACATCGAGATAGCGGAGCTGAAAGAGGATCATTCTTGGAACATCGGTCCATAGAGAAGAAGAGCTACGAAAAAACCACTCTCAATATCGCTTCTTGAAATGCAAGTGAAAAACGCGAGATTTACTTCAAAGAAGACCTTAAGTAAAACATTTTTTGAAAAAAAGATGCTGTGGATTAAAAAAAGGTTTACTCTTGATCTTCGCAGAATTCAGGCAACTTCTCCAGAATCAAAGTAATAAGACGTTGTTGAAGCGAAGGAACTCCTGAAAATAGCATCCGTCGTTCAAACGGCTATCGCTTGCTCGTAAAAGATTCATTTTTACCGAGTAATGAACGAATAAGTGAATCTGTTGAGGCTGGAATTACCATTTCGCTTTCTTGAGATGATAAACTCTGGAAACGATCATTTGGTAACGATGTCAATGCCGGCTGAAGAGCTTTTCTAAGCTGATCGTCGTCGTCGAGGAAAGACGTCAATTGCTCAATGAACCTAAGTACGACAATTAGTATAGGAATAGAAAATCAATTTCATTAGTGTTGTTGTTGTTTTTTACTGATCAAGTAAGGAAGGAGATGATCTGAATCGTCTCTCGAGTTTCCACCGTAACTCGGCGAGGTTCGCTAATGTGAAGCTTAGCAAATAAGGCAAGGCAAAATGGGTAGATATATACAAATCGTATGGGGGTAATGTCCATCGCTGAGCATGCAAAAATTTTCCGATTCTAACATGCTGTGCAAAACGTGATTTTTTCTAGGGGGCGACGGTATCGAAAACGTGCCATCATCTCGGAGTCTCTTATCTGCAACAATAAAAGCATTGATTAAGATTCAAAATTATGCAAAATATTGAAGGTTCCGACTTGTTATGGCCTCTTGCTTCCCGGTGGAGATGGAAGATGCTTCAGACGGATCCTCGAACATCCTCCTGGGCTGGCGACGGTGCGGGATTGTGCGCAGCACCGAAGGGCAAAGATGCATCCAAGCGATGGCCATCGTCCCTTACTCAAATTAACCAGCGATTTCGGGAGTGGGTGAATCATTCTCCACTAGTTACAGTGACGAGGATTTCACATCATTTATTATCATGACGTTACTAATGGCAATTACCCAATGGGATCAGCGTTACCCCCAACAGTACAGTTGGGGGCCGTTCCGATACAGTGGCGTTGGCTGCACCGATCGCATTCAACTCAACGAGCTGTTTAGCATTGAGGAAGAGAAGTTGATCATGGGGGTGCTACCGGCTGCCGTGGGTTCATGCAGTTGTTCAGCCCTAGCACAATGCTTCTGGAGATCGCCATAAGCCAGCCGCATCGCCAAACAACAATTTTGCAATCCCCGCAACCAAGACCTTGCTAGGACGACGCCCCGGATACCGTAATCGATTGACGACCGAGAGTTACACACCATCTTTACATACAGATCAGCGTCTTTCGAACCGAGGTCGACTGTAGCTTTACCTTCAACATGCGTATCATGGTTGTTCCTGTTTTTTACATTGCTCCTAATTCTACACATTGTTTGAATTGAGAATTCATAGGCCAAAACAATGCTGCAAAGCGGCCGAATTTCACAAGGTCAAACAAGCAGACCGATTTGACCAGTGGATTAATCCCCGGAAGATGTTATCCAGAAATAATTCTGTTGCCTGAAAATCCCTGAATTCACAGTCTACTTCTAAACCGAGTCCGAAAAATGAGATCAATAGTAATCGCCTTCGCTGTTGCCTTCGCCATGGCAAAATCTTAGCTGCTAATACGTCAAGATGTCCTAAACGCCAATTACGAGTTGGCAAATCCTCGCCTGCATTCGGGTTTCTATCAAGCTGCGTCCAACAAAATTTCGGCCATCTTGTCGCCCTGAAAATCTGCCGGTTGCCCAACATTAATGAAGTGACAGCTCTGAGTATTGCACCCAAAACCCTGATGAACAATTCCGCTTGTTTTTGACGTTTTCTGCTCTGATGGACGTTGGCACATCGTGACATCGCTGTTTCGTAGAAGCAACCTCAACGACTACGTTGATAAAAAGAGAATCTGCAAAAATCTGGCACAGTTTGATGATAAATCCAAGCTGATCATGTATAAGGTGATCGAAGCGATCGTTCATGGCGATATATGTCCCGATAAAAGTGAGTCGTGCTGAATATTGTCATTCGATATTTGGCCTTGTATTGAGACTACAGGCTCAGCTCTCATCGACGATGATGACAATATGATCGACCTTGAAAGGACACGGATCCTTTCGGACGCGACACCAGAAGCCGTTCGAGTTGATCTTAAAAATCTCTGCTCAATAATCGCCCATATCTTAACGAAATCAGAGAATAGTTTCAATGGATTTACTCCATTTAATACAAGTAAGTGAGATTGGCGCCATAAAATACCGAAATCGTCGCACAGATCGACGTTTAAGGTAATGGAATTATTGAATTCTGATGATGGCGCTCTCGATTTAGCACGGATATCCAGACGCCGAATGGAATCGAATTATTGGACAAAATGCGACTACCGATACGATATCTAACGTAGATGGGACGCGGTCGAGTCCCTTTCCCGAATCGTTCTGGCATTTCTGCCCCACATATCCTGCGGTGTAATGAACGCCAGATGACCATTGTTCGCCCCCGTCAACATATAGAGAGTTGAATTTCCCCCGTCCTGATGTTCCTAACATGTCGGTTGCCAGGTCAACCGCCAAAAATACCCAACGTTGCACTGGCGATTTCTTTCGTGACACTGTCGCGCAATTTTCTGTATCTGACCGGAGGTGGTTTGCGCATATTTTTTTTCGCCAAACCTGCACGTCTTAGTCACGTGATCCGGCAATGTCTTCGATGGCCATGGTAGTGTCAATGCGGAGGTTATTCGGGACCATAATATGTGGCCAGGTGATTAGCTTTATCATTTCCGGGACCAATATATTCATAACGCTTACCCACGAGAGGAACCTCAACACGGAATTTTTCCCCAATCAGATCGTTTACCATGTGCTATTGCTGATCGCCCTGATATTCTCCCGTAGAAGCTTCGCCTTCTACCGGACGTTGCCCGCCAAGATGTTCTTTTTGTACGGCGTCCTTGGCTGTGTCGATTTCGCGGCCAACGTCGCCGTCCTGAAATCGTTCCAATACACGTCAGCGATATCCGTTATGGTGTTCTCATCGACGTCGACCATCTTCGTCATGGTCTTCACGATCGCCATATTCGGTCGTCGTTATAACTTCCTTCACGGGATCGGCGCTTTCATCGTTGCGATCGGGATATTCCTGATCAACTATTCGCGATATCTGGATGAGGACACCCGTGGCGATGTGGGCTGGATGGGGATGTTCCTCGCCTCTATGGCGGCGATCGGCTACGCTATCTCCAACGTTGTCAACGAGTACGTGTCCCGAACGGAGTCCGGTTACCCGTTCGGGGCGCTTGGCGCCATGGGCCTTTCGGGATCGATCATCTCCTTCATTATCTGCCAGGCTACCCCATATGGTTGGCGAGATCGGGACATGGTCCTGAGCGCGTCATTAGAGTGTTTGCTGTTTATCGGAGGGTTCGTTGGCTGCATGGTCATCTTCTACGTCGTCGTCCCCGTGTTCATCCAGCAATGTGGCGCCGTACAGTTGAACCTGAACATCATCACCGCCGATCTGATCGTGTTGGTGTTCAATCTGATCCATAAGGAGATCGCGATCAGTTGGGTGTATATGTCCGGGTTCATATCGGTCATCGTCGGTATGGTCGTGTTCAACCTCACCGAACCCGTTGATCGTCGCGACACCTTTGTTCTCACCAAATCCGCCGTATCCGATATTAATATGGATTATGGCGGGCATTGTCTCACTATTCCACCAACAAGAACTATATAAAAAAGTAGTTCCCTGTAATTGAGTTATTTCGCCATCCACAATTGGAACTGGAAAAAAATCGACACTGAGAAAGGATTCTGAACAGGCAAACGCCATTAAAACGATAAATGGAGCTGGAAACTGTTCAACATGGAATAAGGGATGCGAAGGATAAACCGCCTTCCCACTATTATGTAATGACAACAGTTATTTATCGGCGAGAGATGAAGGGTACGAGAGGCAGAGAGGTGAGATGGTGAAATAGGATGAGAATAAGAGGATCGTGGAGCGAGAGTCAAGAGTAGAGTAGGCGGTCGCAAACCAAAAGTACTGGCTGCATCGTGCCTCATGTCAGGATATCTGCTCTCCAGAACGCCATATGGCAATATTAAATGAGCGATAGGTATCAGGGAATATACACATTGTATATCGACCACAATTGGAATTTCACTGTTTTATTGTCTGGACACGATCTTGGTGACGCGACCACATGTAAAAACGAATACTCAGCAACGGCGTAAATAAGATGAGTTTGATGATAGTATCTTTCCGATCTTTATCCGTGGCGGCCTCCGTAGCGGACTTTCCCTTCGGTGTCTGTCTTATCGTTGGTTCGTATCGAGTCGATCGTCTGGGCGGAGTTTGTTCAAACTGGGATATCATCGCCCGACAAAATAATAATGGAATCCCTGTCGAACGATCAGATCGTACGGGCCGTGAAGGCCAGCATATCAGGCCTGGCATCAGCCGATGGCGCCATGGCCGATATCGTCCAGGCCGTCACCGATATGTTACCGGCAATGGAGATCGATATGCACAATGACAACGCCGATATCCTGAGGGACCTGGTCGCCGAACCATTCGCGGGCGATCTATCAGATAATCAGGTTCTGAATATCTGTAAAGACATCTCCAGGGAATTGTCGAAACTCGCATCCGGCGAGGACGACGAACCCGAGGACGAGGGCGATAACGACGAGGAAGACAACAAAGCCGAAGCGAAGAAATTCGTGAAGAACGCCAAGAAGACGAAGAAGGTGAAGGCGCCAAAATCGAAGGTGAAAGTGAAGGGCGCTGTTGATGTTTCGAAACCGGCCGCCAATGCCAACGCCGATGGCGTACCGACCTGGTTGAACCAGGACGCCAAGAAGAAGCTGCATGGGCGCGACGTCAACATCCATATCCGAATGTCGAACTTGGGCGGTGGTACCAATCTGATTGACGGCGCCGACCTCATTCTAACATGCGGCCGTAAATATGGACTTATCGGTAATACCGACTCGTGTTCAACAGTTCTTTTTTGATTTTCTAGTTTAATATCTTTTTCCAGTTCGGAAAAGGCCCTTTTTTAAATATTGATTTGTTAGGTCAGAACGGTGCCGGTAAATCGACATTATTGCACCACATTTCCGGGTATCTGTTCCCTGATTTCCCCAAGCACCTGCACGTGATGCACGTCGAGCAGGAAATCGTCGGCGATGCCACCAAGGTCATCGACTACGTGATCAACAGCGACAAAGAGCTCGCCATGCTCCTGAACAAACAGAAACGTCTCGAAACGTCTCGTGACTCCGGCGAAAAGTTCGACGCCGATCACGAACTTGAGGAAGTCTACGCCCGGTTGAAAACGATCGATTCCGAGACAGCCCCAGCTCGAGCTGCCGTGATCCTGGCCGGTTTAGGGTTCACTCAAGAAATGCAGCAAACTCCGACAAAAGATTTATCAGGTGGTTGGCGTATGCGTGTCGCCATCTCCTGCGCTTTGTTCGTGACCCCCGATATCCTGTTGTTGGATGAGCCGACGAACCATCTGGATTTCCCGACGGTGCTGTGGCTGGAGAAATATTTGCAGGGCTACGAGAAGACGCTTCTCCTGGTGTCGCACGATCGTAAATTCTTGAACAGTGTCATCACCGATGTCATCCATTTTGCCTACAAGACGTTAACGTATTACAAGGGTGACTATGAGACGTTCGAGAAGGTGCGCGCTGAACAGCTGCGATGTGCTTGGAAAGCGTATCAGCTGCAGCAGGAGAAGATTATCCACTCGACTCAGTTTATCAACAAGTTCAGGGCCAACAAGAAGCTGGCGTCGATGGTTCAGTCACGAATCAAAGAGCTTGAGAAGATGGTTAAACTCGAGAAACCCCCTGAAGACTTCAAGTTCCGTTTCCGTTTTCCAAGTAACTGCCGGTTTTCCTATTTGTTTTCATGATGTTTTTGACGTTTTTTCCGTTTTACAGACCCTGATCCGCTTTCAAAACCGCAAATATTCGACGTCACTGATCTGACATTTGGGTACAACAAAGACAAACCCCCTCTGTTCAAGAATGTCAATCTATCCGTTCATCTTGACAGGTAACGTGCCCTAAATCCCTAAAGATAGCAGTCGTGAACCATTTGATGTTTGTAGTCGTATCGGGTGTCTGGGCGCGAACGGTGCCGGAAAGTCAACTCTGATCTCGCTGCTGTTGAACAAGATCGAGCCGTGGTCGGGTCTGGTTGCCCGTAATGGACAGGCCATTGTGGGATATTTTGCCCAGCATCATACTGATATCTTAGATGCCGACAAGACACCTCTTGTAAGTTGGTTTCCTTATTTGACAATGTTTCTAAATCTATCAATTATATCCGTTTTCGACACATTTGAAACATTGCCGTCATTGTTCGTTTTTATGTTTGTCAGGTCAAGTTGTGGTGATTTATGGAAATGTATTTCGCAGACAATGTTGAAGGATCTGTTCCCGACGGCGACCCAGGAGGAAATCTATTCGCAGCTGAGCCATTTCGGTATCAAGGGCAAGGTCTGTCACCAACTTATCAAAGATCTGTCCGGAGGGCAGAAATCGAGAATGTCATTCGCTTTGTTGACGTGGAGACATCCACACTGCATCGTTATGGATGAACCGACAAATCACTGCGGTTAGAGTCAACGCTCCCTTTTCAGTTGTCCTTTGTTGTAATCATTTTTGATTTTAGATTTGGACACAATCGATGGGCTTATTGAGGCAATTCATCATTACCAGGGTGCTATTGTGGTTGTTAGTCACGATCGATTCTTCTTGGAACACGTCTGCAAGGAGTTCTGGTCGGTTGGCAAACAACGGATTCGTGCGTTCTACGAGTTCGACCAAGCATCCGCTTATTCTTATGAAATTGGCAATATCAAAGTGTCCGGCAAGAAATAGGCTCTGAATCGTCTGTCAAAAAACTAGAAACCAATTAATTACAGTCACTAGTGTCTGTCTTTCGCTTTAAATGTTGGGACAGTAGGTGACTAAATGGTGAAGTTTTATGCTGCAATACGATGTCGCCTTTATTTGCGATTAAGTAGATATACCGACCAAATGACGTACAGTAGATATCATGAAGTTAAATAGAAAATTAAGTGAAAGTTTTGGACAGCGGGATTACGGCATAGAGCCATCAAAGGCTGAAAACATGTGATGCAGCTCAGAAAACGTTGGCCGATCTTGCGGATGACTCGCCCAACACTCCTGGATTATCTATCGCAGACGTTAATTATTTATATATTAAGCAAAAAGAAAAGCATTTCAACTCAAAAATACCATAAAAATGTAACCAAAAAACGGTTATATAGGAAAGCTTGCCGGTCAACGAAACAGACCTGTGTGAATGGAGAATCACTTGCGGATAATAATGGCCGTGAAAGACTGTTAACGTTGACATTGGAGATCGCCGGGGAATTGATTCCAGGATTGCATAACACACTACAGCGGCAATCGATTGATAAGCGTCGATAGAAGGTGGGTGGCAACTTACTTCAAAATACAACCTACAGAAAATACATCTGAATACGGGCACACCACGCCTGAAAGAAAAAACACACGCAACATGAGCACACATATGAGCAAATCACGACACAGAACAAAGGGTGTCTTCATGGCAGAAAACAAGAACTTTTGATGTTAATAAAAGAAAGAGGCGGAAATATGCTGAAATGAAAACGTGGTACCGTGGCCGTCGATTATTTCTGGGGCCTCAAAACCAGTGATCTCATTTGAGTTGCGAATCCGCATCTCCAATTGCCGAGCGGGATACTGTCCCACACCGCCAATACGGACGTTTAATAAAGAATCAAGCAAAATCGTTTTGCAGGATAAAAACCCATGAACGACGCGACGTTGGCTCAAGAATTGCATAGCGCTCGTGATCTGGCGCATGATGTGCGCAATTTCAAAGATCGTCAAAGGAAGAGCGTGCCTCCCTGCTGACGAGCCTTTGGGAGATAACCGTTGAACATAATGAAATATGTTACCCATTGGCATCCATTCTATGAATAACGACATTAACACCGATTGAAAAAAGGAGCTCAGGTAAAAGAAACCGAATTAACACGAAACTAGCAAAGATACAGAGAACTGAAACTGGGAAACGGCCATTACGTAACAAGATCCTCAAACTGTTGAATGGACACAACAATATTCGGTAGCAAACTAAAGTTGACCAACCTTCGACAGCAATCACACCTTCAGGGACGACAGCAACTCCAAGCAGTGGCACAATATTTTCGTGATTGATGCTACAGAAGGTTCCAACCTGAACAATTTGTTGTATGTCAACCAACAAAGAAGCGGTTGAGGTTTGGAAAGCCTTACATGACCAGCGACATTCTCAATCAAACTTTTAGGAATCTGATACAGATTGTAAGTGTGCAACGCAACGTCATGTTCACGCCAGCGGCCACGGCATGTCCTGGCATCAAGGTAACCATGTTGTCGCATTATTTCTTCCGAGGTTATGGACCTGAAAATTCCAATGCTTGTTACCAAACCGATTTGCACCGAAGTTGTACAACATCAGTGATTTTCGATTGCCATAGAAAAATGCCCGGAGGAAAGAAAAAAGCCCGACCAAGGCAGAATGCATAAGATAGAAATGTATCGGCTAAAGCCATGCAAAAATCAGATACGAAATTTCAATAAGCAACATACCATCGAGGAACAGGAGATTGAGGGGGTGCTACTGTCGGCTCCTGTATGAGGAATAGAGCAAACACTTTCCAGTCCTGTATTATAATTGAGTAATATTATGGCGAAAGCTCGGAAGCAGTAACCTGCGCTGCCAAAACGGGAAGGCATTCCGATAAAACAATAGACGCCACCACAACCCAACTAAACTAGATACCAGCCAGCATCTCAGTGAGTATAAGAGACATACATCTGACTCGCAAAACAGAACTTGAAGCCAACAAATAGATGATGTCTTACTTTGTCGATTTCGGCTGGTGTAGTCCAAGTTGCGTCTATGATAAACAGCCAAAGCATGATTGCACGAACAACCCTTCCTAAGCTGAATATCATCAACGTCCACGACAGCGCCTCGACTCTGAATTCACAAACAAAAAATGTAGAGTTATAGCACCTGCAGAAAAAACGAATGAATAATGTACCTTTTTTTAGCTACCAACGAACTGAAAGGAAAACCACTGATCACCGCCAGAAAAAAAGCAGCTATAGAGATTATGACGATGATCGGTAGCGCCAAACTCAGTACAAAAACACAAGAGCACAAAGCATCAAACAGCCGCGATATGACAGACACTTTGACCAAAAATGCATCTAAAACAATGTAATTAGAAGTGAATTTGGTGTCGGAAAACATATAAAAAAAATGAAAGATGGTGTACATAAAATACCGGCAAAATAAAAGATCACAGTTATGGCAAGCGCCACGTTGAAGACGATGTAGGCCTGTTTGAGACGTCGCCTTATCGCCTCCCTGTTAGTAGTAACGCGAGAAGAATTTGTGGTAATGTTGAGCCATGTAATAGCAATGTAGAAATACAAGGACAGCGCCGTAAACTCAGGAATCAGAATAATAACTTCCTGCACAGCCCCAAGATCCACCCGGTCCATTAGGCTCAGGATTAAATCAATACCGAATGATATCGCCCGAGCAGAGCAATGAACCGCTATCATCATCGTTAGATATCGGTAGGAGAGAGTTGCACCTTGCAGATGCTTTAGACGGCGAATTCGCCGAACAGATCGGAAGACGAGCCCCAGGTATAAAACAAGCAAGACAGACAACGCCCCCCTGGCCGATTGAATTGGCAGGATATTATCGGATGGGTCAGGAGGCATCCGGGTTGGTGCAATCCTCGGTATCCACAACATCACATTCACAAGGAAAAATGACACAAACTATCGACAGTAAATTCACCTAAATCTCCGTGTCGTGCAGAAATTAATCGCGCTCGTCGGGAACCGGAGCCATAAATTTATTTCCGAGCAGTACAGGTACTGTACACAAGGATTGTATATGCGGCTGTCATGTTGGTGTATGTACTGTAGAAGAAGGTGACTGGTGACGCCACTTGAGAACATCTTCATCGTATTCTTGGTGATTTTGATTGTGTCGGAATAATTTCGCCAGTAGTCGAGCAGAGTCTGCCACAACTGCATATTCTCTTCGAGGGTTGATAGGTAATGATTGGAATTAACTTACCGATGATAACGAGTCTGTCATTATATAAATCGTCCGCAACGAACCAAGAGGAGGTCCAGCGATGAGGCAAATGGTCGAGCTTGATCGACGGGATGGGAGTATTCGGGGGCTCTCACCGTGGTCGTTTTTGTAATCCAAACTTGCGATATTCTTTTTACCATGTAAGTTTTGGTTCGATTATACTCAGGATGCAGTCAACAAAAAGGATTGTTTGGTAATGATTTAAGCTGGCTCCAAAAATAGGACGACTTGTTTTCCCTGTTTTTGTAATTAGTGTTGAAGAACGTTCGACAGAAATGGCGGGTTTTGTCTGTGGACAGTCCATTGAATCGTTTGACGTTAGGGAAATATGTTCTTGACCCCGAATTTATTTAGAACCAATCAACAACTTGACTGCCTTTTTGTCGGTTTTGCCCATGGCGTTTTTTGGAATGGTGTCCACGACCCGAATTCGTCGCGGAAGTTTATATGGTGGCAATCGGGTACGCAGCCACTCCTTTAAAAATGGGACCGTAATATCGCCAACCACGACAGCTGCGATCACGTCCCCAAAAACTATATGTTCGAGACCCACAACCGAGCACTCCTTAACGCCTATTCACCACAAAACTTAATTGGACAATTGTCGAAAATGTGGAAAAAAGCACTGTTACAGAACCGAAAACACAGATGTGAACACAGCTTAACACTTGAGAAACCACATTCCCAACCTTGACACGATAATATTTCGTTTTCAATATCCAGACACGATACTTTGTAGCCAGCGGTTTTGAGAATATCGGTGCTGGCTCTTCCCAAGATGCGATAATCCGACCCATCACGGCAACCGATATCTCCCGTCTTGAAGAACCCGTCGCTATCAAATGCGGCCGACGTCGCGATAGGATCGTCAAGATAGCAGGAGAATACTCCGGGTCCTCTAACACAAATCTCCCCGGATTCTTCGTCGCCATAGTTCCCTTGATTAATCAACTTCACCTTTCAAGTTATTTAGAATAGTGAAAGCGTTTGCACAGAATTCAGATGATAAAGCATAGGGGTGGGCACAAGTCGGTCAATGGTTAACCGGTCCGTTAATTAACCGGTTAATTTAAAATGTCCGATCAAACGGTTCCACCGACATGGATGGAAAGCGTGGCACTCAGCAAAAAATGAGAGAACACTGGCGACAAATTTACTAGTACCTCAACACCTGGCAACGCCCGTCCAACGTATCCAGGGCGACGTTCACCAACATAAGGGTTCGATAAAATCATGCCAGTCTCGGTCATACCATATCGTTCAAGTAATATGTATCCCGATATCGATGCCTGTGTGGGCACCATAAAGTCAGGCAATTCGTGCCTTAGCGCCAAGCCAGCGACAATCGTGTACCCAGCGTTGGAGGATAGATACATGTAACGCAGCACTACCGCTGATCATTAAACGAAACCGGCGACATGCCGAGCGGCAACGCTCTTGTTCGGCGCTATTCATCTGAACAGTAAATGTCAAAAACGACGCGGAGAAATGCCACGTTGATTTGCACTCTATCATATGCGTCGATCAGCATTGAGTACATTGTAGGAACGCCCATGAACACGTTGATAGTCTTATCGGTGAGGAAATGATCCCAGACAAGATTAGCATCAAATTTGGGCACGAATGTGACACTGGCCCCATTCCATAGTGGGCACTCCAAAGCGTTGATGGTCCCGTGAATATGGTGCAGTGGAAGGCAATGAAGAATATGGTCATGGGCTGAAAGTTGCCAGGCCTCGGTTAAAGAGCGAACCTGGGCTTGTATATTCCCATGACTCAGGCAGACGGCTTTAGGGGCGCCGGTTGTGCCACTGGTGAAAAGGATTTGAGCAATGGTGTCGTCAGTGATAGCAACGGTAGGGTATTCGTCAGGATGTGCCGAATTTCCATTGAAATCTGAATAAATGACGGGAATTTGACCCGCAATAGCCTGGCAAAGGGAAGATTTTGCCTGATCGACAATGGCGCACGAAGCGCGCGATTGCTTTATGATCTGCAAGAGCTGATGTTCAGGGCATTTGTCGTGTACCGGAACGATGGCGCCGCCTGATCTCCAGATAGCCCAACGACTGGCAACATGCCATGGGCCTGGCGCTACGCAAACAACGACATGACGACCTGCCTGATCAACAGTTATGATAAAAACCTTTAGAAGTCCTCAATCAAGTACAAGGTTATGAGGAAACTGTCGTCGAAGGTGTCCAATATGGGCGTCAAGATCCTGTCCTGTGATTGTTTTGTTGACGCGGCATGGTAAATGCGGATTTGACCACGGCCATACTTCTGTCGACAGACACCGGATTGCCCGTGATCGGATAATCATCACTCGGTCAATCCAATATACATGTGAGCGGTCAGCTCAATATTCAATCTGCGACAGTGTACGTTGCTACTGCAAATTTATCTCTGATTATTTGAGACATCGCCACATACTGTAAAGATTTCCTAATTTATTGTAAACTTCGGTCAGCGTTGAAGTAGCTGAATATTTGATTTGTCAAATGATGGTATTGTTTACGAACTGATTATACCAGACCTCCAGAAACCCGTCTGGCACGGACAGAAATTAGCTGTTGTTAATGCCCAGTACGGACGCGTTCTTGTCCTATTCCAAAAATGCCTTCGGAGTCTGGTGGATCGATTGGTTCTCGATGCGCCAGCGAGTATCTGCAACTATTTGTACGTACGCACCCCGCAGCGGCCGTGATGCGCTGCCATTGACAGCGTCAAACTCGGCAGCGTCCAGATAACCGCTGCCGTTAATCGGAACCGTAGTCTTCACATCCATCGTGACACGTTTCAAACAGGGGGGGGACTCTGCGCTCAGTGCTGGTATCGTATGGCAATAGTTTCTGCGAGGGTACGAGTGTGTGTTAAGAAACAGCAGGGGTTGCACTCTCACCTTTGACGACTCGTATTCCTAGTGCAATCACTGTGCTGACAGGTCTCACAACGAAATGGACGTGGATACGACGTGGACCGGGGTGGATGGAGAAAATACCGAACCGATCCTGCATTATCAAGGTTTTTTTTTGGATCCCGTTATGTCGCAACGACATAATTGTAAATGCTGTGTTTCGTCAGCGTTCAACCAAGACGGATTCTTGCAGGCAAGTTTACGCGAATCTGGGGGCGCCACATGTTTCTGTATGTGCGGTAAACACGTTGTTGTTGGCACGCAAAATGGCGCTGTTCATGTCTTCAACAAACGTGGTGTCCGTGTCCGAACGTTCAAGTTGCAGAAGACTCCCATAAATGCTGTCGCTGTCGACGATAAGAATGAAACCGTATGCAAGTCGTAGTTATTTCAATTTGTTTCGTGAAACAGAACTGCGTTTGTACAGATCGCCGCGAGCTCGCTTGATGGGACCGTAATGGTCGCCGATATTCTTCGTTCCGATAAAGATCCATCAACGTATGCATTTCGTGTCATTTTACCGGTGTTAATTGTTTTTCGATAGGTTGTACTTTGGTCAAACGATTTTTGCCCTGGCGTTTCGCCCGACTCATACATCGCTTGTTCGATCGATTGCGGTTGGCGGAGAGTCTGGCCAACTTATTTTAAACAGCAGCAATTGGTTCTCGAACCAAGATGTGGTGCTGCACAGTGGCGAAGGTTCGATTTCGGCCATATCTTGGAGCGGTTTTATTATTGCGTGGACCAACGCCGTTGGAACGAAAGTACAGAGTGTTTGCGTTATCAACATTGGTTTATTCGCTCATTTTTAACCAAGGTTTTTGATCTGGCTTCAAATGAAAGAGTTGCGTTTATTGCTCAAGAACGTCCTCATCCTGACTGCCCATGCTTTCTGTCGTGGATATCCAATAGTATTCTCATAATAGCACAAGGGGATACCATACATGTTCTTCAAGTTTCTGGCTCAGTTGGCCATTTACTGTCCAAATTTCAGACTTCGTATGCGATACAGGGATGTGTTCCGTATGAGGGAGAACTCCTTGCAATACTGTCTCCGGGTCCAGCAATGCATCTTGTATCTATTGACAACAATACTCACACGACATTCCTTCTTCCACAGCCTGCAATGGGAGTTGTTCGTGGGGTAGCGCTGTTGCCAGGGTAGGTTTCTGGCGACGATATTGTCGGTTTCCTTATTTTTTTGTTAACATTAGGGTTGCGCTTTGCATCATTGTTCTGTTTAAAATTGACATTGGAGTTGCACGGCCTCGCGATGACGATGACCACATCGCGCACTTGCTTAGCCTTGGCAAAACGTATGATGCCATTAAGTTCGCATTGGATCCGGCAATCACTTTGCGCTATCATAACGTCGATGATCTCGCTATAATGCATTTAACCGATTTGTTGGATAAGAAAAAGTTCGATGAAGTGGCGGATATTACTCCAAAGCTATTACAGCAAAACATGCCGTTGTGGGAAAAATGGGTTGTTTATGTTCACAGTGTCGATCTTCTCGTGGAAACTATTGCCAGGATCGTTCCTTGCGATGAAACCAATGCTCTTTCACCTATAATTTATGACATGGTTCTTACTCAAACTGCGCATCGCGACGCTGATCTTCTGTTAGATCTGCTCAGGAAATGGCCTCCTTTCCATTATAATCCAGACAAAGTGTTGAAGGCATGTCTGGAAGCTGAAGAAATTGTCCAATCTTCTGCCTCATTTCCTTTCTGTCTCGCACAACTTTACAACAGAACTTCACAGCCCGCAGAAGCTCTCAAAATTTTGGTTTGCATTGGTAGTGAAGAGGTGTTTGACATTTTGTCGCGGCACAATGATTTACTTGAAGATGTTGGCATCAAGGAACTTGTCGCAATCTCTCCAGTCAAAGCTACTAATTTATTGGTTCAGGTGAATATTTCACCACGAGAGGTTGTCGAGAAGCTTCAAGATTCGCGGCCTAATTTACATGCGTTTTTGAACGCGTTGTTCGAATTTGATCGGTCGGCCGGCAGCCAATTTCACACAATGCAACTCAGCCTGTACGCTGAATTTCAACCAGATAGGTTGCTGCACTTTCTTCGGCAGTCCACATGTTATAGACTAGAAACCGCTCTTGAGGTTTCTCAGCAGCACCTCCTCGTTGATTGCCAGTTGTATCTTCTTAAGCGAATGGGCAACAACATGGCTGTGCTTGACCTACTCGTCGAAAGCAATGATATTGCCGGTGCTATTGATTTCGTAGAGGAAGTAAAATCGAAAAGGCTTAAGTCTCACCTATTTACATTATTGCTCGCTACAAACGAACGAATCACGGCAGCACTGACGCATTTGAGGAGGGGTTTTATTGATCCTATAGCGTTCATACTCAACGTCCCAGATGATGCTGTCATTGACGACGTAAGGTTTTTCAACTCTTGGACGTAACGGCTCTAACATCAATCTAGATCAAACGCAAAATGTCTGCACTTATTTCGGGTTATCTAACGGAAATATCCGTTCAAGAAATGTGCAAAAAAATTATTCGCATCGACTGTGTCCAGCTATTATTGCAGGTTCAACGAGTGCAATCATCGGCGATTGTCATCGATCCGCTGTCGCCAACATGTTGTCCAGGGTGCGATCACCCGGTATTCGACCAGAGATCGGACCTAGCAATATCTGGCTCGTTAATTGTCCAGCATGCTGAATGTGTTTCTGGTCCACCTCCCCCCAGAATACATCGTTAAATTGTTCATGTCATTATTTGAGTCAACGTATGCCATCAGTCCCCGGCAATGTTCGCGCAGAATAATGTTCAAGAAGCGCGCTAAGCGGCCTGGAGCGCAGCGCGACGATTCGCAATTACATGCCGAGGCGTCGGGTGATGGCGACGCCGAGCCCGCCCATAAGCGAAAAGGTGCTAAATCTGGCCCCATAGATGATAGCAAATTTCGGATAGATCGCGAACACCATTCGACAATGACCGCCGTTGGTGAATCAACTAGTCCGGACGCCCTGTTATTGATGTCAATTACATAGACGGTATCATCATCAGATAGGAACGCTACCGTTCCTACCGAGATAGATAAACCAGTTTCCCGAGGGCTTACAGACAACAGCGCCAGCGATGCCTCAGGGTCCACAATTTTGTATAAGGGAATGCAGAAAGAAGCAAACCCTTTCGGGCCAATGAAAGCTCCAGCCAATATTCGTGTAGTGACCAGGTACTTGAACGCTTACTTTTCAAAGGGTAGACTTTTAATTTTTCTGGTATTTAGAATTGATTACCAGCCAGATATCTGCAAAGACTACAAAGAAACTGTAAAGATGCAATCGATATTCTGTTAATGTTGAGTAATCATTGATATTCAGGGATATTGTGGTTATGGAGGTATAATTGCGTATTGAATACAATCACCTTTACTAAATAGCTGCAGAGAGCTGTAAATTTCTTCATGACCGGGGCGACTATAAAAGCGGTTGGCAGATTGATAAAGAATGGGAGGCCGAACAAGCTGCAAAGGCCAAAGGTGGTTCAGGTGCCTCTAACACTCTTTCATCAAAATTACTTTATCCATAAGTATTCTTGTATAGGAGAGACGGAAAATTGGGAGATTCATGAAGAAGATGAAGAAAAGTTCCCGTTTGCATGCTTCATCTGCCGTAAGGATTTTGTTGACCCAGGTAATTTTCTATGGTTTATCAAATTTATAATGAGGATGTTAACATGTGTCACAGTTGTCACTCGATGTCAACACTATTTTTGCCAAAGCTGCGCTCTGACGAGGCACTCTAAGAAGTCGAAAAAGTGTGCAGTTTGTTCAACGCAAACACTGGGAATTTTCAATACTGCGACGCAATTAATTAAACGCATTGCAGAGCGTGACGCACAAGTGGGCGTCGAGGTCGATGATCAGTAAGCTACACGAAGAGTTGCTTAGAGCTACATTATGGCAAATAATTGGTTAATTTAATATCCCCAAAACATGTTTCCGTATTTGAAGAAAGTGCGTTTTTGTTTTAGAAAACCATACACCTAAATTAACGGCAATTATGTTTCCCGCCTGAGATTGTTCGTGCATTCGTCGAAAACGTTCAATGCTTTCTGTTTCCTCCAATTGTGGTGTCAAAACGGCCTCCCCCCGGCACCGCTCAATGCGACGGATTCGGCCTCCGTTAGTAGACAAGGCAAACACACTTGGCGCCGGCTCAACCAACTTAATGGGCCTCCGTTCAATAACAGCACGAATTCATTTCAATCGACCGTCGTGGCTCCGCGCAGCGACAGCCGGCGTCCGCATATCCCAACGGCCAGTAACTCGGCCTTGCCGCGAGGGCTCCCGCCGAATCAAATACCGGTGTTGATGGTAATCCACTTGATCGCCTTCACGTGGCCTTTAGTTGGGTGCCGCCGACGCCACGACATGCACCACGTCTCGTTCGACAAATAGGATAGAGCCCCGATAGCGCGTTGGGGGGACGATACAGGGAGTTCCCATCCGGAGCGCGAGATGACCGATCCTGCTGTGGCCGGCCTCTCGTAGAGCTTGCAGTCGAACATGTTCAATCACCTCTATGCAACTTCACGCCTTTTGTGATGACGTCAGCGTTCGAGACTTCCGAGCGCCATCGGCTATATCCGTCGTGCCGCTTGATACCGTCAATCGATGTCACGCCAGGAGTGCATTGCATTGTCTACTACGGAGGCCAAGTACGTGGAAGTGAAACAGTGTCTTGCGGGAACGATTTGATCATTTATATTCCCTGTTGAGGCATTAACCCCATAAAGTGCCAAACCATGTTCATGCCAATCAATCACACAAAGAGTTTTCCTGTGTCATCTCAGACAGTCGGAAACACGATCAGTGATTGACTGGGCGACATATGCCAATTGTCAACCAACCCAACCTAACAAGTCGATTTACGATACCAATACCTGCTGAGCACCAGGAACAAGGCGTATCGCCAACACCACTGACACTGTAACGGAACCACGGATTCTGGATAGGAACAGTCAATACGAATAATCTTTTTACAGTGTAGGCCCAAAATGGGCAACCTGTGGGCGACAGCATGACTCGTAAAATTACACTGTTACAGTAGCGTTATACAGGACGTAACCCACCAACCCAGCCAACCCCACCTCCGGCCACTGCAGTGTCAAGTGTAAAAAGTGCGCGCAGATTGATCATGACTTGACCCCGACCGATGCTGTAGGCCAACTGGTGTTTGATTCTATTACGTCATTACCAAAACTGACGAATTCGTGATGTTCGATAATTGGACATTACTTGAAGTAATATCGACCTCCCTTGCGGGAGGTCTTGTATCAGCGCTTTTCGCCATTATATATGCGTACCAGGTCCTAACGATCAAGATAGACAAGACCCGATACCCTAAGGCGTATACAGCTTACATCAAGATCCAAGAAGGAGCCCAAGCCTTTCTCAAGGCCGAATTCACCCTCATATTTGGTTTCGTTATTATTGTCGCTTTGGGATTGTTGATTGTCGGTTGGCAAACATCGCTGTCTTTCGTAATTGGCGCTTTCTTATCGGCCGCAACTGGGTATTTAGGTAATCAAGCATGTCGTTTTCCCTTCTTCGTTCACACATTAAATTTGAAATATTTACGTTCAGGCATGTCCATTGCAGTTCGTGCCAATTTCCGCACAACCCTGGCGTGTGCAGGGCCAAACCCTTTAAGCACTGGTCTGCGAGTTGCTTTCAAGGTATATACTCAGTACTGAGAATCCTGTAAGAATCCCCAGTCTCAATCCGTTAATATAGTCTGGAGCGGTTATCGGCTTAACTGTTGTTGCCACCGGTATTCTCGGTGTCTCACTACTGTTTTGTGTGTTCTACTCGCTAACCAAATATGACGCCCACATTGCCTGGAGATGGATGTCCGGATTCGCTGTTGGCGCTTCTAGCATTGCTTTGTTCGCCCGCGTTGGTGGAGGTATTTATACTAAAGGTACGATAGGATCCACTACTCCACCTCTTTACAGAATTTCATTCGTATTCGTTCGATAGCCGCCGATGTCGGTGCCGACTTGGTTGGAAAGGTTGAAGCTGGACTAGAGGAGGATGACCCTAACAATCCTGCTACCATTGCTGATAATGTCGGAGACAACGTCGGCGATGTTGCTGGAATGGGCAGCGACCTGTTCGAGAGTTTTGTTGGCACAATCATCGCGGCAGGAACACTCAGCCGATCGTTCGTTGAGTCAGAGTTCGTCCGTGAGTTTGGTGTTTACGAAGAGCTTACTGCCGCTGCATTCCCGCTTTGGATCTCTGGTCTAGGCGCAATCTGCGCGTTGGTCTCCACCGCTCCTGCTTTATATTGTCAATATTTACTTTCGTTGCCATAGCGTTGTTGGCACTATGCTGATTCGAACATCGTCTAAAGTTACGCCACCTCGACCTCCGGCTCCTGGCGCCGACGAAATGGCTCAATTTCAGCACGAGGAGTTGCTTCGTAAGCATAACGAGAACGTCCTGGGTTCTTTGTTAGGATCAATGCGTATTGGTGTATACGGTAGGAGTTGTTAGCGACCTTCTTGTTTTAAGGCTGACTTTGACTCAGGTGCGTCTGCCATGGTCCTGGGAACGTCAATCCTGGTGACGTACGTAACGTTTGGGTTGAATGGCCTCGGATGGCGTCTGTACAGTTGCATAGTCGTCGGTGTAATCGTTGGCAATCTGATTGGATATTGTACCGAATACGCTACCAGCTACACATGTATGTTGTTTCAATCTCTGTTGCGCTTTCTTTGCGGCAAACGTTGCATATCGCTCTCGGTTTCGGAACGATATTCAGTTGATGACATTCCGTCGCGACAGATTGGCCAACGCAATCGATTGCTCGTAAATCCGATACCGGCCCAGCTACTGTTATAATTCAGGGTCTGGGGGTTGGTATGCTCAGTTGTATTCCTCCAGTTTTGTCCATTGTGGCTGGTATATTGGCCGCCAATGCACTTGCTGGTGTTTACGGGATTGCCATCGCCGGTGTTGGCATGCTTTCCACACTATCGGTATCGCTTGCCGCAGATGCATTTGGGCCTGTCTGTGATAACGCAGGTTTGTTGACATCCCATATTTGTCAATTGGTGGGTTAAAGTGCTCGTTTTAGGTGGCATTGCAGAAATGGCTGAAGAAGAATTTAATGATTCCGTCCGTGAAACAACTGATGCACTCGATGCTCTTGGTAACACCACAGCCGCTACCGGTAAAGGTTTTGCTATTGGCTCTGCCGTTCTCGCCGCAGTTGCTCTGATGGCTGCTTTCGCTAATGAAGCTAATCTCGCCGCACAATCCGTCTCCTTACTTGATCCCGTTGTGTTCCCCGGTATTTTGCTTGGTGCACTCATGCCGTTCGTTTTTGCTGCTCTCACAATGCTCTCAGTGCGTTGTGCCTTAGTCTGTGCGATTTTATATCGCTGACGGTTTCTGCTGTAGGTCGGTAAAGCGGCCGAGTCTATCATGTGGGAAGTACGACGCCAAATCCACGACGAAAACATTCTGAACGGTGGCGTTGCCGACCATACACAGTGCGTTATGATTGCGACAAACGCCTCCTTGCGGGAAATGGTTCCTCCTGGTGTCATTGCTGTTTTTGCTCCAGTAATCGTCGGGTACTTTCCTCACCTGCGTTATCGATGCAATGTTCGTTTATCGTTGATTTTAGATTCGGCCTTGGCTCTAAGGGCCTTCTCGGAATGTTGGTCGGCACCATTGCTTCTGGTTTCCTTTTAGCTGTTACAATGTCCAACGCCGGAGGCAGTTGGGACAACGCTAAAAAATTCGTTGAGAAAGGAAATCTCAATGGACCCGGTGTCTTTAAGGGCAAAAAGACGTCCAATCACGATGCCGTCGTTGTCGGCGACACTGTTGGTGACCCGTTTAAGGACACCTCCGGACCTGCTTTGAACCTCCTTATCAAACTTATGTGTGTTGTTTCGCTGGTCCTTGCTGATAAGGTACAGCAAGTTAATTTTCATAATGGAAAACATATCTGAATATGTTGTCAGTTTTCTGAGACCCCTTGGGCACATTGGCGAATTGCAGCGGTTGCAGCGGCAATTTTGATGGCGAGCCTGTTTGTTTTGTTCTTTTTTATGGTGCATTTTTCCAGACGTGAGCAAAACGCACGCCAGGTCACACTAGAAGAACGACGACAGCGTCAGAAAGTGGTGGATGTTCCGTCTGATATCGTCATTAATGGTCATGGTATTGAAATGTCACCGCCTGTAGATGCGTGATTGTTAGACCCTGATCTCATTGATATCTATTCTAATACACACCTCTAAACCTCATTCAGTAAATAAACATGTCTCAGCTAAACGATATGTGTATGGCATGATGGTAACAGATCCTCATTCATCATGTGGTGTAACAGCTAAACGATATGTGTATGGCATG
>OUQQ01000428.1:0-17801 GCA_900404475.1 Spongospora subterranea | reverse complement strand
GTCATTCCTTTCCCCCGGTCGTCGGCATGTATTTCACTTCTTCATCTCCACGGAATCCGAGCGTGCGCCCGTTGTCCATGTTGATGATAAAATGTGTTTCGTCAACGTTGTGTTGAAGATTTTCGTCAAAATCGCCGGACTGGAAGCCTCGCTTGAGGACCCCCAGGTGGTACAGTGTACGCCACCATTTCCTCAATGTGCTCCTTCTTAGCCGGGCTTACCGACAGCTTACCCGTTTGGTTCTCGCCAAGACATTGCAGACATCCTGCGACAATACGAATCAACTGAGATCAGTCTGCATTCAAAACTACCAACGAATCATGAATTGTCTTATCGAATTTTAATCTTCGACAGAATTGGAATTTCGATCCATAGGATCCAAGAACCCAGCCAGTCAAAAATAGTGTGACCGGCACTATTTCCTGCGGAAAAGGTTGAGAAATAGTGTGATTTCACTAAATACGGTTGAGTTGACGGTGCTGAATTCTGTGGTATCACGTAGGCGCCGTCAGACACAAACATATCAAGCGCCGAAACACCCTGTTGGATAATAATATTTACATGGGCTTGCGCGGAGATCAGTGGCTGAAAATTCGCCGGAAATCGACTTTGGTAAATGGGTTGTCAAACTCACCTTTACGCCAACGGTTTGGATTTCTGCAGTATTTCTGCTTTTTTCCGACGATTTGCCCCGAGTGTCAGAGCGAGCTTAGGTTTTGTCAAAAGTACCAGCGGTGACAGGCGATGACTTGGCTCCTTTCCCGATACATCCAAATGGAGAAGTCAATGTTGAAATGGGCTCGTCTCATGTTGGAAACCTTGCTTCCACCGGTAGTCCCGAAACCCTACGAAACTGGCTGCGTAAGGAGCTCGTTCATCAATGGGGTACTGATTGCATCCTCCTTGAAAAAGAGCGACATAATGCGTCACTCCACAGGCGAAACGATTTCTGTTTGCAGAAGGTGATCCATTATCCAAGGTTAGCGATCAATACGAGCTCCTTATGCAGCGAGTTATGTTGGGTTTCGGGATTACCTAGTGTTGAGAAGCAATTCGACAAAAAGTAGTACACTTCTGGTCATAAAACGCAAAAATCTCAAAACCCTGATCGGACTGCAACAATGATGCAATCATAGTTGCTTTTGCGACCTTGGTCTGCCGAATGTTGGAATTTGTGGTGTTCTATTTCCAGTTCGCGTTTCTCCAATAGAGCCAACTGGTTCATTTTGGTTTCCTTTGACAACGCAATACGTTCATGAACTAGCATATTGCGGTGCAACACGATTTGGCCATTTTGAAACTCAGTTTGGGTTGACGCAAGGTGTCGTGAAAATTGTTCCAACACCAACCTGCGTCGGTGTCGCCCCATCAACGTTCTGTAATGTGTACTCGTTATCAACGAGCCCATAAGAATTGCATCAATTTGCTGCGCAGGGAAGAAACATCGCCACACACGCCCAGCTCGGCGATGATCGCCGTTCTTACAGTTTTGCGGTGCTCAAAAAGCGCTTGTCGAGGCGTTTGTAAATGGACAATCAAACTTCTAAATCAGATGTAATGGTTTCAATGCCATTCGCGATGAAACCGTCTGGGAATTCTCATACTTGGCCGTCTTGTACATTTTGTAATAGCTGGGGCACCGACCTCTGGCATTAGCAGAGGGTCCAAATCCTGCCTTTGTCTGCGATTTCTAACTCCCCAATGATATGCTAATCCCACCGAGGAGCAGAAGAAGAATACCGTATGGATTTCGCGGAGAACAAGCACGAACTCCTAAATTCATGATTGTTTTGGGTCGGATTTTACGTTCCCACATCGATACGTTTCCAACATTTCAAGATTGTCTAAGTGTTTGCCGACAGTTTTTTTTGTTCCCTTGATCCTCAGCGAATGATGTCTCATTCGAAATCAATGTGAGTATTGGAAGCCTCGTCCCCGGCGCGTTAACTGCACCGTTCACCGCACCCTTTCAACGCAAGGCCGAGACAGATTATCTGATTTTTGGCACGGCCACGTGACAGCAAGTATTTTCCCACGACACCAAAGCCGACAATAGGACGCTCGAAAGGACGTGGCCAATTTCACGTCGCAATTCAGAACAGGACGGATGTGTTCTGAGTATCCAACGAACTTTGAGGAGCGCCGTGAGTTCGAGAGATGTTCACACTGACAACCCCTGTCAATGACCCCAACTGTTGATTTCTCCCTGCGCAGCAAATGATTTTCACCTGGCCGGTCTCTCTGGTTTGGTTCAAAAGTTCGGTTGTGTGAGGTTGATGCCTGTTGCAGGAGTGATGTTCAAAAACACAATGAGTAGGTCATCTGTAATTTACTGAAGAACTGAAGAGAACCAGACACCGTTTTGTGAAACAGAAACAAAAATTATCCCGGTTTGTCTGGCGCTACAACAGTACTGCATGGAGCTACTTGTACTGGCAAGGTCGCTGTAAATGGAACTGGGTTTTTGCTTTTCAACGCATTGGAGCGAATCGACAGGAATGCCGTCCAGGGAAGATTAACCTGACCGACGTTCATCAGTAAAACGCAAAAACAGGGAGGCGCCGTTGTCAACCTACCAGATTAATGAACACGATCCTGTACGATGAAGGCATTATACTCATATTGATTGCCTGAACGATTGACCACACTGTCCAATTCATTTTTAGCGTCGTCCACAATTCGCTTTTGATGAGTTCCGAAACTTGTTTGACACCTCCACCTTGCCATAAAGTAGTCCAACAGAATATCAGGCATAATATCGGTGGTGTCCAGAGCAATTGGTCCAGTAAGACTTTGGCGATCACGGTCCAGACCGTAATTTCTGGCATCAGAGCATCCAATGCAGGATACCTAACAACAACGATCATTGAACCTGGGTGGAATGCGATTTGAGCATCTTATTACCACAAGTACGCTAATGGGGAAAAAACTACAATCGCGAAGCATGAATGCCTTATCAGCCGTAGAGTTTCGAATTGCTGCTTTGGCCGAATCATAATCTGAGCTATCACATCGCCGAGTGCCCATAGAATTCCGGAGCTGATCATTGTCGCCAGGAGAAAATTATCAGTTTGCCATTGCTGTAAAGCGTCCAACATGGCTTATTGCGCCTAGAGGATTGATATCTGCCACCACTTATTCTGACAATTTCCGTTTACGGTTAGAATTCGCACCTGTTGCCCTTCACATTCAGTAAACTTCCACAAATTCAAACGGTCCCAATTTCGCTCTGTATGGTTCCCGAAAACTCAGATCGCTATTGACAAGATTCTGTTGTCCTCCGTCCCAGATTTCTTCATGATCGGTTCAACACAAATATCTTTCCCGATTAGTTTCTGAGCATGATGACAGATTCTCAACGCAGTAATTGTGGTGGCCAGAATCTGATGTCGAACCGACGTATCGGTTTGCCAACCGTGAAAAAGAGGGGTTGTCTGCTGGAGAAATGCAAATTTCAGTTTCCTCCACATGAATTACGAAGTCCGCCAAAACGATCGCGACCTCTACCAAAATGATGGCTGATTTGCCGGGAGTGCTGGCAACATTCGGCATTGACACCTTGACAGCTGAACAACGCCGAGCCATCGATGCGGTTCTGTCCGGCCATGACGTGTTTCTCAGTCTTCCCACTGGAGGTTGTGCTGCTGTTTTTTCACACTAATTCCGCTGACCCAGCACTGTTGCCAGGTGGGAAATCTCTCTGCTTTCAATTGCCAAGCCTGCTGAAGCCCCAGCCCGGTATCACCATTATTATCTCCCCGCTCATATCCTTGATCTCCAACCAAATCGCGCTGCTAAAACAAAAACGCATTAACGCTGTTGCTGTCAATAGTACGCTTTCTAAAGCAGACTCTTTGCTATTGCATAAGCGGCTCACTTCGGAAAAGTAATATTTTGTCGTATCAGTATAAATCTTAACTGATCGTGATTGTTAGTTTGTCGATTAACCTGATATATACCACTCCAGAATCATTATCATCCCCTTTCTTCGAAAATCTATTATCCAAGCTTATCCTTTTGAAACGAATCGATCTTTTCGCTGTCGACGAAGCTCACTGTATATCATCCTGGGGTCATTCGTTTCGCTTTTCCTACAGATCTCTGGCATTATTAAGACAAAAATACAGTAATATCCCTATTCTGGCTTGTACCGCAACAGCCACCGCTGCTGTTGCAAAGGATATCATTCAAGTTCTTGGGTTATTGAATCCCGTACGAATCAGCGCTAGCTTCAACCGCCCCAATATATTCTATGATGTCGTCTTCACAGATGTATTGCCGCGATCGCTATTCAGTGATGTCGTATTGTTCGTGAAGAGCAGGGGATCGGGCAGCGGTGGTATCATCTATGCATCTACTCGCTTAGAGTGTGAAAAAATGGCGAAATGCTTGACTACAAACGGAATTTCTGCTGCATTTTATCATGCTGGAATGACACCAAACAAAAGAGAGCAAATCCAAGATGCATGGGAGTCATCGAAGATAAACGTAGTTGCCGCCACGATTGCTTTTGGCATGGGAGTGCATCGTAATAGCGTTGATTTTGTGATTCATATCAACATCCCGAAGTCGGTTGAGAGTTTTTATCAGGTGCATTCCATGCGCAAACAAAATCATTGTAGCTCACAGAGTTTCTTCAGGAAAGTGGAAGGGCTGGCAGAAATGGCCGATCAGCTCAATCCAGGCTTTACTTCTCCCTGGACGATGTTAGACAGCAGCGGTACCTTGTACAGAAAACTGACCGAACGACGAAGCACCAGATACAAATTCCAGGAAATATCCATGAGGCAATGTTCGAGCATATGGTGAAGCTTTGTTCAGCGAACAGGTGTCGTCGACAAACGATTCTTTCGTATTTCGGCGAAAACATTTCTGCGGCTCCCCAAGGCACCCGTAATTGTTGCGATGTTTGCACAGATCCTTTGTTGGTCGAGAAGAACTCTCGTCTCGCTCAATCGTCGACCAACTCGCTGAAATCTATGCTGGCGCAATCCTCGAAGATTTCTCGCTTGCAATCAGGGTCAAAAAGAAAGAAAATCGCAAATGAAGGGATCTCTTTTGTCGATGATGACGTTTCTGATAAGGAATACGATTCTTTCGCAGCTTCGGCAGCCAAAAGCGAATTTAAGACAGCGTCTTCGCTTTTGACGACTAAAAGTATGTTTGATCAACTCGAGGCCGCAGAAGCGAAAGAAGCCGTTGTTGTCAAAAAGAAACTCAAGGCTTCAGCGATTTCTGAGACTCAACGCATGCTTTGCCAAAGACAAATTGAGAAAGCCCTCGAAAAGAATAATTTAGCAGCAGTTTCCAAGCGTCCCGATGAAGGGCACGTAGCGGAAAGGGCCCAGAAGCTCGAAGAACTGCTATATTCGCAGTCGGGAACAAGATCAGCTTATATGGACAGTGTTCGAGTGTATGTAGGTCGCATCAATAGTTTTAGCTCATGTCTGGCCGCATTTGATCAGTCATCGGTCGCCGCCCCAGAGTTGGATCTCGACGCTGTTCAGAGTCTCATACAATCCATCGTCCAGCAAGATAACACCAGTGGTAGGGATGAGGAGATCGAAAGGGTCATCCGTGCCTTGGAGCACTATCCCATGACGATCGAAGTCTTGAGAGAGACGCGCCTTAGCTTGGACCTTGTCTCTCTGAGAAAAGTGATGAAGGCTTCTTCAGACGATGATCAAATCCAAAGCGTCAAACGAATCGCCGCGTTATTAAATTCGTGGAAAAGCAGTTTGAAATCGCGTAACAGTCAATATTGTCTTACATGAACCATTAAAAGTATCGTGCACTGTCTCCTATCGGCTTTGTCTTCTTTTTAACCCTGTGTCACGTAATGCTTCCTGCTAATCACGTGTGTCGTTACTGCTGAACCCCCCATCTCACGTGTATCGGTTACTGCTGGTCAAGTGTGTCGTTTACTGCTGGACCCCATCTCACGTGTATCGTTTACTGCTGGACCCCATCTCACGTGTATCGTTTACTGCTGGGCCCCATCTCACGTGTATCGTTTACTGCTGTACCCCATCTCACGTGTATCGTTTACTGCTGGACCCCATCTCACGTGTATCGTTTACTGCAGTCATCGCACGTTAATCGTTTCCTTCAGAACCTTATTGTCGAACGATTACGACAACATGAGGAACGGTTTGCTTACACCATGACTTGATTGAAATTTCAACGACCTACATATCAAGTGTAGGCGCAAACTCTAAGTTTTGCCTCTCTATTACATCCTACGCCATGAAAGCCTGTACTTAAACAATTATGTTTTTGAAAAAAAAAAATTATTGTAAATCATTATTAAGAGAAGCGGATGTGGATTGCGCTGTCCGTTCAACGTCAAGCTCAATTTTCCATAATCGTAAGCAATAGTCGACAGGAGGTTCGGGTAAGGATTCGTCATCGAGGGCAAAATGTCGCATTCCTGAACTGGTGACGGCGAACTGAGCCGTTGGATGCAATGAAATACCATTACAGCAGTCGCCTAGAAGAAATATCAGGAATCCTGGGCGAAAAATGACAGGATCTTTACCTGGTCCAACTTGAGTTTTCCAGTATTCAGGCGTTGCGTCTTCGCTAGGCAATACTGGAGCCTCTAAAACGTCATACGCGACCACTCGACCATTTTGATCACCAGCAACAACGAAGCGACCCGACCTATCCAGGTCAAAATCGATTCGCTGATTATTATATTGTTCACGAGATAGTCGGTGCAGCGGTTGCTGAGCATATCGTATATCCCAGCACAAAATATCACCCACGCACCGACCTCCTGACCATAAAAACATACCTAGCAAAGCGAATAAGTAAGCCACTCGTCGATTTCATACAGCTTACGAACCGCATGGGCTGAACTTCACGACGCTAACGCCACGGTCATGTGATGACATAGTCAACAGATGCGTTTTCGATCTTTGGTCAAATACAGCAACCATGCCGCTATAGGATCCAACAGCAATCAAGTCGCCTTGATCAGGTCCGGGCTGGCAGGCGATGGTCGAAACTAATCCCCAGAAATCCCCTCCGTGCTTATCGTGCATGTTCCAGAATCTGCAATCTTCTCTTTCGATGTCAAAGATGAATACACCGTCTTTAACACCACCGTAGAGAGTTTGTCCATCGCGATTCATCTTGATGGATAAACATGGATGTAACTCATCGCCATCTGTTTTCCCCGATAAAGACGATTTGAATGACCCTGTAAATGCATCCCATATGTGAATAGGCTGGTCACGCCCTGTAGTGGCAAAGAAGCATGAGGACGGGTCTACCGACGACATCGTCGGATTCCAGCAATAATCATAGACAATCTCCGGCTCCCGTACGTCAAACACTTTCCGCAATACGAACTGATTGTCCGCATCAACAGCGGCTTCGTAGAGCTCAACTCGGCCATCGTCCAGCCCTGCCAGAACACATGTCCCATCCGGTGACCAATGTACATTCTTATAACAGCAGTTGGCCTGATCTGACGACCACAGCAGTTCCATTACGGCATTGGAACTATTGTTGATGTAACGAGAACAACGTCTGTCTGCGCAGTAATTCTTCTGCCGGAAAAAAATCAACAGAGGACGCGATATTATCGGACGGTTATCTGTTAAAGAGAGATTGAGAGTTGCTGGTTGACGGTCCACTTCGGTCATCGACAGGATCGCATAGGACGTCGGTCGTCAAGAATCACCCCATTTCATTGGAAGTACACCATTTGATTGTCAGTTGTGGTGGACACGACTGGTATTCTCTCCACGCTGTTGATCACAAATGGGTAGACCTGTACCTGTATCAAACGTCTCGAACCGGTCCATTCAGGCCGAAGAACGTCTCGATAATATACTCGTGGATATGACATGGAAATGTGTAAAGTTGCCTCTCCTAGAAAAAAAACTGGGGAAACAGGAGAACAGAACGTTTCGTTAAAGACGCGGATTTTTTATTCTTTTCAATCAGTCCCGAAAAATGTTCGATGTGGAAATCCAACAATAGTTTGAGACGTGACATCGGTGGACAAACGGTCATCGCTGCGATTCATGCGATCGCTATTAGTCTGGTTGGAGCCATTGATTGAAATTGATCCGTTTCGATTTTTCAGAATGATAAATGGCGACGGATCCATGTTGGTTTCCACCAGATCTTTGCGTAATAATTTCGAGGATGGCGGCTGTGTAGAGTATGATCTGCTGTCTGAAGATGTATCCGAGCTGATCACCGCTGGCATTGCTTGAGCTGCAGGTAGAGCCCCAGGTACTGGAGCGGAAGGCCTTGATTGAGTGGAAGGCGTTGATTGAGTGGACGGCGATGATTGAGTGGACGGCGATGATTGAGTGGACGGCGGCGATTGAGGTGCGTTCGTGGGTTGAGCGCCAGACTGGGCCTGAGGTTGAGGCGCAGCAGCCGAACCGGGAAGGGAGCACAGATTGTCAATGCATACGGTTGAGTTGGGGCAAGCCGAACAGGCAGGTGCGCTATTCGAGTACGGCTTGGTCCCGACTACATTCCCAGGTGTGGTATAGTGACAGACCCATGCATCAACGGCCGGGTTCCCGAACAAGTTCGTGCACGCCTTCCGAGCACATCCCAGCTTTGAGGAATCATCCCAGATCGCTTGCGTGTAATGAGCACAAACTTTCCCGTCCGTGCACGCGTCGGCGGTGAACGAGTAGTGTGGACTCTCGTTGATCCATTCCTGAACGGCGGCTGCTGCGGTCATGCTGGGCCAGCCCCAGCTGAGGTTCTCGCCTAGGCCAGGCAAGCCACTGTGCCCACTTGGGCAGGCGTCGGCGTACTTCTGGGCACTGGCGGCAAGGGATTCGTCCCAAACGAATCGCATCATCTTCGTCCCCATGATCGCAGTCCTAGCTTTGTTGTGCATGGTGATAATCGTGTTGATCTCATCAGGCGTCAGGCTCGCTTGGCCAACTGTCGCAACAACTGCCAGCAATGTGACAACAAGGGCTGCAGTTTTTGCTTCCATGATCGGTTTTGGTTGAACAATTGTCCACAAATATCACAGCGAGGATCAAACTCCCTTTAACGGAATGAGTTATTCACGCAGCGGCAGCTGCGATTCGAGGGATGATTCTTCCTTCCTGTATGAGTCATGATTTTGTTCCCGATGACTCAATCGAGTGATTGGTGAAATATCCGACTGGTTCCGGAGTCAGTCGACTCCTCAGTTGCCCTGGCGGGAATTCTCAATGTTCCGAGCAATGACACTTTTCTCAAAGGGGGTGTTTGTGCTGGGGTTTGGTCGTTTATGTGAAAACGCGACATTCGCAATAGTTTGGAACAAAACCAAAAATGCCATGATCAAGAGTGTTCATCGAGTATCGAATTGGAAATACTCCCAACAGATATCGACTCTCCTAAGTTCAAAATGCAATCACCAGTACGAACAGTAAAACTCGTCAACTTGTGCACAACAACAAGATTTGAGCTTCAGAATGGTTTTGTCATTTCAGCAGTTTCGTCTACAAGGTCAAAAAAAAATTGTATTCGTTGACCCAGAAAAATTCGACTGACTAGAGGAGCAACTTTCGGTGTACTTTGCTAATTGCACCATAATGCGAACCCTGCCACTTGAATTGGACGGAATGATACTTCGTTTTTATGTGCTGATACGAACTTAATCGTAGTCCATTGCTCGTTGATGAGCGGGCACTGAAGTCCAACCGAAAAAGGGCAATGGATCAGCGCACGAGCCAAAGTTCAGAGGGTCAGGTGAGAACCGAACCGATAGGCAAGAAATTGACTACAACAGGACAATAACCAGCTTTTGTTTCAGCAGATGGTGCTCTCCTTCGCAGGCGTTGTCATCAACCAGTATTCTTTCAAGGACGATGCTCTCCGCCCTCTAAGATGACTTAGGAAAAAGGCAATGGATTGGTTTGTCAGTGTGGTTGATGACGTGTTGATCAGCGATAATTACACTTATCAATCGCGATGGGTTTTCCATCATGCAATCGTGAATGGTTGTTTAGAACTGAAACCAGGAATTTCGTGCTATTCTGTATACTGTATTCATTCAGACACCCCACGTATTGGTTTCGACAATAAAAAATCCTGTTTTCCAGTAACATCTAACGATAATTGAACAACACTTGTTCGGAAGCCAGACCTCTAGCCAGCTCTGAACGGAATTGCTCAGTATCTGGAAGTGGATGAGTCATCGTATTTACATGGAATGACACCAACCGTCGGAATCAACCCAAGTTTCCAAAGAAAAAAGAGAACTCTCTAGCTTAGACCGGTTTTTCTTGTTCACTATTTGTTGATCATGATCTCTGGAATGTTGGTCGTTCTCGTTATGTGCTCATCTATGGCGAACGCCGCCCTGACTTCAGACCAACGCAACGAGTTCATCACGATCCACAACCGCCTGCGGTCACAAATCCAACCGGCAGCCGGCGATATGATGGCCATATTCTGGGACGATTCTCTGGCGTCGTCCGCCCAAAGTCACGCCGACCTTTGTCCAACGACACACAGCCCGCCGACTGGCGATACAGGAGAGAACATTGCCTGGGGCTGGCCGCAGCAAACAGTAGCGGAAGCGTTCGCCAAATGGACAGCTGAAGCAGCGAATTACGCAAGCGATGCTGGAGCGTGTAAAGGCGGGCAACAATGTGGGCACTATACTCAAACAATAACGGCCAGTACGACATTGTTTGGATGCGGCCATAACGAGTGTAAGGGATCGTTTGGGCAGAATCTGGTTCAAACCTATGTCTGCCAATATCGTGGACCTGGGAATACAGCTGGCTCTCGTCCATACCACCTTGGAGCTTCTTGCTCAATGTGCCCCGCTGGCTTCAAATGCCAAGACCAGCTGTGCGTCTCGCCAAACAACACATTGCCCATCTTCCCAGCGGCACCAGCCACTCCGACAGCCTCACCGATAAATGCTTCCTCACCGACAACGCAGCCATCAAACAATTCCTCTTCTTCAATGAATCCGACGACTAATGCGACACAACCTTCTGGACAAATCGCAGCTCCGACCGCTAACAACACTTCAATTCCATCTGGTAACGTTCCTTCCCCAACGTCCGGCAACGGTTTGTCCCCAACATCGAGCACCGGTCCTTCCACATCATCCGGCAACGGTCCGTCCACATCATCTGGCAACGGTCCTTCCTCTGGTAACGTTCCTTCCTCGCCAAAATCGGACCTCGGGGGACCATCGGCAATGCCAAACGTTGTTATCAAGGCCAAAACAGCGAATGGAACATTAGTAGAGCCGATAATGGGTTATGAGCCGATAAATACCTGGGTTCGTGGAAAAGGTGTCGTGGCCATCAATGGCGCTCCTACGTCAATGGTTTTCCGCAATCCGGTGGCAACAGCAATATTGAATCGTAGTGCTTCCGGATTACCACCAAACAAGTCGGACATTTTGCCACCGCTGAACGCTGATCGGTCCGCCCCCATCGTCGGGCAACGAACAAAAAATGAGACGTACTCGAGAAAGCAATGAGAAGTATTCGATCGATAAATAATACCTCAATGAAAATTGTATTTTTATGATCCGAAGTAGAGACAGTAACTTGAAATATATGTGAATGGCGCTACTGTTTTCGAAGACTTAAATCTCCCTCTTTACTCGTGACGATGGCCCAATCTAGATCCTGCACATCGCACGACCCCAACATATCCGTCTTATCGAAAACGGCCGAGTTACTGTAAAATCGGCGATGAGCGTTTTTTCAGTGAGCACATATGTTGATCAAACGAGCAGCTCTTACAATGTTGAACCTGGAGAGAAGTGACTGGCGTAAATCTCCCCACCTCCATGATTGACATGAACGGCATCAACAGATGGGGTTAAATTAATCGTCACGATCCCGCGTGTCGCCGACATCACCCCCACGAAATAGTTGTCGAACGCCACGCCACCAATCAAAAACGGCGGTAGACGATCGAAATCGTAGTTGACGGCGGAACTCCAGAGAAAGTAATCGGCCGTTATCGACTGAAACATTCGCCCGTTCGATAATGTGTAGTTGACAAATCGATCCCACGTTCCTCCATCAATTGGCTTATCGATGGGCATCAGCTCCTTACCCACGTCCACGTTCCGTCGAACTCCGGTCATGAAATACGATGTCCAATTCCGAGCAACGCTCTGTCGATGAACTTGTTCGAGCGCGGTGACCATGTTGTCGTAGAATATGATATCGCTATTGGTGAAACCAACAATGGGGCTGGAGGCGCCGTATTTGTTCACCAACTGAAACGCGTGTCGGTAGGTCAGGTCGGAAACGGCATTGCCGCTTTCTGGGACGATCGTGGCGAACCCAAAACGACGAATAAGGCGCATCGTCGGGCAATGGGAGGTGGCGAACACGAAATTGATTCGATGCGAGAGAAGCGAACGTGAATACAGTTGGTATTTTAAATGTCGTAATCCACCCGTATTTCGGGTCTTGGAACTTTCCGGCTTGGGAAGAAGGATGATGGTGGCGATCGCATTCGGGTTTAGGATCCCGTGAAGACCAGGTTGAGCACATTCTTCAAACGATGAAAGGGGTGGGATTGTGGGTGGGGTTGGGCAACGCCCGAAGAAGTAGAGCAGGACGGCAATCTCACAGACGATGAACCCGCTTAAAATCGGAACGATAATCGCTAGCGGTTTCCAATAGGTGACAGGGCATCTGACGCAACTCATTCAACGGCTCAAACACTCTCTGCAGAAAATCAAAAGTTTTCAACTGATGTTCGTCTCCCTCATGGGGTGATACACCTTTGCTAATAAATTGCCCGAACTGAACCCGACCTCTTTCGGCTGAACTTTTATCAAGCAAAACTTGTCCCAGATCAGTATTCGACGTGTGTACAAATCAGCCCAGTCAGTACGTGACTGTTGGATCGCGGCCCGTTTGCCAGGGAACACTGCTCCTGTGTCTGTGGGGCTGTGACGTATGGAATGGATCAAACCACAAAGCTGTTCAGTTTGTTTGAACACCAATCCGAACACGACATGGGCACTTCATTGATGACCGTTAATAAAACAAATAAACTCGTATTCATCTGACAATGTTTCGCATTTATCGTACCAGCCCAACCAATTTCTTCAAACAAGGCGAGTCTTCCTGCGTATCTTTCCATACAGTTCGGTGATGTTCTGTTCAGCGTCAACATCTTGGCTGATCACAATATCGTTGACATTTTGCTCAGAGAATTGTTGAAGTTCTTTCTTCTTATCTATCAAACTGTACAGGATCTGTGCTCTGAGTAATTCGGATGATCGCGTTAATTTGCTAAGCGCCATATTTGGCAAATCATGAACTTGAACCTGTGATGGGGAGTTAGTGTACCTCCAGACTGACGAGAACCCGACACCAGAGTTATCGTGACCAGGGCGTGGCCGGCCCCATAATCCCATCCAAATCTCATCGCCATGTACACCTCCAGGGATTTCCACCGCCACCTCACGCCTCTGTCGTCGCCCAGTTCGGCAAGAGGGGCGACTAGATGGGTCAGAGAGCATCTAGCCCAATGCGCCATTGGCCTGGTATTAGCCCAGATCATCTTGCTCTATGTTGAAGTCTACAGAACGTCATCATTCTGTCCGGTGTCGCATGCCCCTGCAGAAGCATTGCTATCGGATATGGGCGACGACGACGATGCTGAATGTTATCGCCTCGGCATTCAGGGCCCGTTGAAAAGCGATGCCATCGCCACAATCATCATCGCTCCCGATCGGGAAATATGGAAAGCGTTTGACACCAACAAGGACGTTCGCCAACAAGTCCATATGGTGATAAAATCGTACGAACAATACGCGGCGATCAATGTGGTCGTGATAACCCACGATTGCACTGTGATGAAATTAGCAAGGCGGCTAGGCTTGGCAACACTCCGACCAGAATCGGGAACCGACGTCGGCGACCTTACCTACAACCACGCGTTCGTCCTGATTCAGAAGTATGCATCGACAGCCATCGTGGGATTCGCCAACAGCGATATTATGTTCGGTGAAGGTCTGGAGGAGACGGTTCATTCGCTCATCCTAGCTAAAAAGCGTCGCGATTGGACCGACCTATTCGCGGTCGGCGTACGAAAAGACATCGCCTCAGTTCCGAGCCATTTGATGCCATATGATAACCCTGTCGATGACGAAACCTGGGTGAAGTTCATCGAGTTTGCCGAGGCGAATTCGAAGCTGTATCTTGATAATTCTGCCGACTATTTTCTGTGGAACCGCGATTGGTCTGGATACTGGATCGATCAGCCGCCGTTCGTATTTGGAGGTGCTGCGTTTGACAACTGGATCGTTGGATGGACGCAAACCAGGAAGAACACAGCGACGATCAATCTGACGCCGACGGTGGACGCATTCAGGTTAAACCCGAAGCCAAACATATTTCCGCCGGGTTTTGAGCCATATCTGATTGCGACGATGTTGAACAGCGGTGTTTTCAACGACCATGGCATGAAGGGGTTGTGCGACGTCACCAAACTGAGGTTGAAGAGTGACCGAGACCGGTCGATATTTGAACAAGGTCTAGTGTCTATCGTTAAACAGAATGAATAGTAATATGGAACCATATTGTGCCCAATGTGTCACCAGGGTTTAAGGCACACTTTTGCCTGGCAGCCGTGTGATTAGCACCGGAAAACATAACATGATTTCCATGGATGACGCAGAGCAAACAAACACAGGACGAGCGAGACGAAAATAATCGCCAGGCTGTTGAAGTCTGTCGATCTGGAAGGGCAATATTGAACTTTCGTTCCGTTGATATACCATGGATTACGGTCAGTAATTAGGTAATCAATTTATAGAAGAATACAGTCATCATCTGGTTTTTCCAATCGCATCTCCTTTTATGGAGAATATGAAGCCTGCAACAGCTCTAGATGGACGATACAGTTGTGCTTGCTCAAAAAGCGAAATTGAATCAATGGAATGCTACGCTCACCCTCCATCTTACTACATTGTTTCTCTGCCCGTTCACTAATCGGACAAGTCGCATCTATCGGATGGTTCAACATAGTAAGAGCGTTGCCCTCCCAAGAAATCGAAATCGAGGTTGTTTAAAAGTGCATTGCACCGCGATTCGCTGACAAGAGTCGCTCGCAAAAATATACTTCTTTGCATTATAAGATTACTTGGAGAAACACAGTTATGGGCGTCGATATTTGACCAAGGTCTACTGTCTATCTTATCAATGGTGTCGACGATTGATGAACCCTAGTGTGAGGAAACCTGATTAAACGGGAAATGTGTCACAAGGATATATGACGCTTTTTGGATGTGTAGAACTTGATTCAGCACCTAGATTTGAACTAAGAACGTTCACCACGAATACGACGCGCTAACTGGATATCTTTTGGCATAATCGTGACACGCTTTCCATGGATGGCGCAAAGGTTGGTGTCCTCGAATAACGAAACAAGATACGCTTCTGCAGCTTCTTGAAGAGCGAGAACCGCCGTTCCTTGGAAGCGTAAATCGCTTTTGAAATCTTGAGCAATTTCACGAACAAGACGCTGAAACGGCAGCTTGCGAATCAGAAGTTCTGTGCTTTTCTGATACTTACGGATTTCACGAAGCGCAACTGTTCCTGGACGGTAGCGATGCGGTTTCTTCACACCACCGGCTGCCGGGGCCGATTTACGTGCAGCTTTGGTAGCGAGCTGCTTTCTGGGGGCTTTGCCACCTGTTGATTTGCGAGCCGTTTGCTTCGTACGAGCCATGATGTGAATGTTAATGGGTTAATATTGTGATTTCGTATCACGACACGACTCCCCCTAATCGGTAACACAGCACTTAAATAACATAAAATGGAATAAGTGCGCCCGTATCCTCGACCAGTCAAACCATGAGTCCATGACCAACACCAGCGGGGTCCGCGCCAACACAGGAAACAGACCGCCTGAAATTCTGAGATTCTTTCCATGCGTCAATTCTCCCGCTATCCACGGTAGATAGTGTAGTTGAGTTTGTTTCAGAATCCTTTACGAATTTGTTGGAACAGATTCGTTGGTAATTTAAATGGCCTCAATAGTCTCAAATGACGGGTGTAATACGGTGTTGTGATTGAGAAATTGCTTTCCACCCATTCCGGTTCCTCTCATCCCTTACCTGTCAACATAGACCGATGCAATCCAGAATTTCCCAAAGAAATTCCGAAACCACGGGATAGAACCACAGTGCCGATTTCGCCAAACGCAACGGTCAGTACTACTGTGGGGGGCGTCGTCAAATGCAATCCGAAAGAAAGCCTCCGTGTACCAGATACCCGACGATATCAAGGTGGCCGCTGACGATGGCATCGATTTGACCATCAGGCAGCTGGAGTTGACAACGGCTTCTGAGAACGGACGAAACTCTGCAGCAGGCCGCTCAAGTACGAAACTTTCTCAGGGCGTTACGGTACATGTTTTCGTTGGTAGGCGACTACCAGAGCCTGTTGATCATGCTGGATCATCCCCAGAGCCGTTCGTTCCGTCAATGTCGATCGAGTCTATTCAACTGCTTATCGACAGCAAAACCGGCGTTAAAGGGGAACCCCTCGTCAAGGATATATTCGGACGGCCAATGGTTACCCAAGGTGGCTGGAACAATCCCGCGATCGTGGCACAGCTACTGTCGGCGGTCAGCGGCATTCACCCTGCTCGACAGCAACGTGGCCAGTATCTTGAGGCATGTGATCGCTGCATTGCTGAAGACCAAAAAGGGCCAGTTGGCGGGATGTTTCTTTCATCGTGGCACTCCCTTGCTGTGGCGAAAGGGTAGTCCCATGGAGTCAGAGTTGCTGACAAATGCTGTGAAACAGACCAAGATTGACCGGCCTGATTATGTGCCAAAGGGCGATACTCCACTGTCTCCATGGGAACTGATTTCAATGCGGACGCATCTGATAAGCCAGAACACAGTGTGGGATTTGATGATATGGACAATGACCCTGATTGCCTGTAAACTGATTCTGAGAGAGGATGAGGTCGGCTCGTCATCATTCGAGTCGATCAATTACGACCTGTGTATTGTCAACGGTAATGGCACTGTTGAAGGGTTCTCTTGTCTTACTCAGTGGCGAAAGCGATCACGTCCCGGTATCCGATAACGACGTCCCCGAGTTGTGTCCAATACGACACTTGCTGTGTCTCGTTCATCTGACCGGCATTGCCGAAGGATTTTTTTATTCTGCTCGAAAGAGAATCTAACTGAACACATGAGAGCGCCATCTCGGCCGTGTTCATGTACGGAAGTGATCTCGTATTCAACGTATCAGGAGCGATTCAAATCAGTTTGTCTGAAGCTGTTCAAACGCGACGGTCCCTTTGGGAGCCATTCAAATCGTAAAACGGCGTATTTCGGCTGGGGAGGAGGTGAGGAAGGTGATACGATGCTTAGCGCACGACACAAATCGTCAAACAGTGCAATGAAGTATCGGCAAGATGCCAAGTTTCTGTTAATTGTTGCAGAGCGGCATCAACGGAACGTCAAACGTCGTGTCGAAATGGCGCCCCATCTACTGCCGCGATGTTCAGATGGGACGATCTATCAATGCGTCCAACTCTAGTCGTGTCATGCGGTTGGATCGTTTGGCCACACACTTCATGATGACTGTTTGCGGTGTCACTGCATCGTTCTCTGAGGTATTGTCGATATCGGACATTGTTCGGACCACCATTGAGTACAGGACAACGCTCTCGACCCGAGAACAGTTTTTCGAATGTATCGACACGACGTTTGACGTTCCGTTGATGCCGCTCTGCAACAATTAACAGAAACTTGGCATCTTGCCGATACTTCATTGCACTGTTTGACGATTTGTGTCGTGCGC
>OUQQ01000177.1:12336-44284 GCA_900404475.1 Spongospora subterranea | reverse complement strand
GATGTGAATATCATCAATTGATAGTAACGATTTCAGATGATTATAAATCAAAGGAGGCTTACGATGCTTTCTCAAATAGAGTTCAAAAAATGCTGTTCAAGTATAAAAAAGAACAGTATTTGATGAATACGTAATCTAGCCTAAGAAAACCTGCTGGTCGTTTTCGAACGTTTTGTATGTTTTTTGCCGTATCGCAATGAAAAAGGATCTGTCCCTCTCAGTATGATCGGCCCCCACTCTGTGCTATACCGATCGCCTTTACCGGCAAGTGGATGACATCCATCTTAAGGAACCATCTCACACAATTAAGATATTGGCCGATATGGGATATGACCGACGTTGTGAACCGTCGAATGTTAAGTCCCATGTCAAACACCAACACGGAATACTCTGTAAATTTCTCAAACTTTTTGGCATGGGTTATTGTTAATAAACAGTGCCAAATGCGTTTTCCCATTTGCGGTCAAAGCTGCACCTTAACAGGCAATATCACAATATGTTTCGAAATGTGGCGCCAGGTTGAACCAAGAACGCGAAAGATTGACGACGAAAGTAAACGGTTCACCCGTTTGATTGTCATAACGATGAAAAGTGGTGAATTATGCTCACCATTCTCTATTGTCTGGCAGTAGTTCTAGTTCTTTTGTTCCTTGGTTCGTATTTATCGTCCACCCATTCCGGTTCCTTTCATCCCTCTCCGTATAGACATCCTTGATGAACATTATTACTTGAATATATCTGATCATCGCAATCCTCTACCAGGGATTCGCCAAATGTGCTTGTCGATTGGACACTGACAGCGGGTAGATCCAACAAAGCTTACATACCGCTCCCGCACACAAGTCTAATCGACAATCATCCAAGGCAACACAACCCTAAACGTTTTGATATATCTCAGACCCATCTTCACAAACCGCTTCCTGGAAGTCATATTGCTGAAACAACGAGTATAGTTCATGCATTGAAGATATTTGTTATCAACACCGTCACCCAATTTCAAAGCGGAACAGTAGGGGTGTTTTATTGAGTATGGCTGATTGTCAAATTGTGACAATCATCGCAACACCTCGCACTCTCAATCAGCAATTTTCACAGAAGGCATGTCCAACGCCGACGCATGTCAGCCATATCGCATCATGTGCTTACATATGGGCTATCGTCAACTCAAACCTGCAATAATTTCACAATGCCTCGGTTCTTGCCATTTCAAAAGTACCTGGCAGAACGTAATCGCAATATGACGTGAGTTACCAAGAACCCTAACTGTTGAACCGTTTGGATGACGTCATTGGATGGCCAACAATGAGAAAAACAGTGTGAAAGGGAATCGGTCGAAGCGGCAAAAGATCAGGTTGGTGTACCTGATTAATGAGGTAAAGGTATGGCTGATGTCGTCATGGTGTCTGGCCTGCATGATAAAGACACGTTTGAATCGCAAGTTCGTTCCTGATCATATATCCAAACAGAACGATCATGATGGGTTCGGTCTATCCCGAACCATCTTTCACGGTCCCAAGCCGAGTTTGTGTTCTAAATGCCAAAACGATCAACAGACGTTTTTCAAGGGCAGAATTGTAGGCTGCCAGCGTGGTGCGAACCAAGCAAAAGAATCCAATTCAAAGGCTACAATCAAACGTAATTCGTCAATACGCGATGATTGCAAGAATCTAAAGCCAGAGGCAGCTTGCCAAGTTGGTGATGGCGAAAAAATCCATGATGACCTCAAAAATGCAATGGAGTCGGATTTGAAGCTGGCAAGGATGTCTTTGTCGGCAGTAATGCGATCAGAGGATAAAATGTCGAAGGAATTGGACAGCACCAAAAGGGAATTGTCATACAGAGAATCTGTCTTCAAAGACTTGCAACGGGAGACAAAACATACAATACAACAGTTGTCAGAGGTGGCTGATAAATCACTTAAAGAACGTGACCAACTACAATGCCGGCTTGAGAAGTCCATTACTGCACTACAGGATCTGCAATTACAGAAAGACGCAGAGTGTAAATTACTGATTGAAGAGTTGGGAAACGCGCAAAGGCAACGCGACCTATGGAAGACGCGGTTTGACGAGGTTGGTTGGGGTAATAAGGGGAACTGGTGAAATGCTGAGCCTCTTTTATAGTTGTCGAAAGGAATACAGATAGCGACACAAGAATCGCGGCAAATTGAGATGCAAATGGTAAACATTCTAAGAAGATAATCATAGAAAACACTTGGTCAATCTGTCGGGAACGCAACCGGTAGCAAGACTGCGGTTGGGAAAGGAATTCGAAAGTTGGGAGAATTGAACTATGGGAAAAGTACCCAAATGACGCGATCGTCCCATAATTGCTGATGGAACAAACACCTTCCGTTAATATTTTAATAGAATATATTATCGATCAGAATCGGACATGCATTCGAGCTGGAGTCATATGAGACGATGATGGAGGAGGTGGAGCCATTGGAACTGGCTCCGATACCAGCGGTTCGGGTAGAACAGGGTTAACCCTTGGGCGATTTTGAGGCGGGTCTGGCCGGCTTTTTTGCCGCTTAGGCATTTTACTATCGCGATTCTGGATAGCATGCCCACCGCTGTTACGAGCTTGTGGATGATCACGATCTGGATTAGAATCGCAATCCCGGCTTCGCTGCTTACCACGACAACGTTGGGCCTCACGATCTCGTTGTTGTTGACTACGACCGGCATTACGCTGCTTTGGAACCTGCTCACGATTTCGACCTCTCTTTGATTGATTATTATGGTTCTGGTGGGAATTACGATCTTGATTAGCGTTGGAATCTGAACGGTACTTCATGCTGTCTGAAAGCAGACCGGCCCTCGACCTATCTTGTTCATCTCTAACTCGTTGACGTTGAACAGCAATGTTATGAAAATGATCTGGATTCATTTTAATCGCTTCCAGTTGAAGCTTGTGCTGTTGATGGTTGGAATCGCGGTCACGATTGAACGAGGCGATGTGGCACCTGTCACCATCATACGTCACTTCACGAAAATTTTCAATGGGTTTGACAGATTGATTGTGATTAGACGCATCGAAACGTCGATAACTGTGCCATCCAGAAAATGGATTAGCAGCACTCAATGACGTTAAATCAGCAATAGCGGCTTCATGAGGTGGAAAGCCACGATTCGATAACGGTTTCTCATAAAAATGATGGAGCGAACCGTTTCCGCCAGACTTAGGAAGTGGCGAGAAGCTATAATTTTGCAACGACGCGGTATTTACATCCTTAACGCACTCTTGATTCCTGTCTGTTGTGAAGTTAATTGAGGTCGTGGAAACGTCTCTCCTGATGGAAGGAGTTCCTGGGACCGGCAACAGGACAGCCTTTTTCCAGCATGTTTCATCGATATCCACTGAATACGGAGAAGAACTGTTGCGAGCCTGGACGGGTTCTGGGTGAGCGATGGCATCAGTGGTTGTTGGCTGTAGACCGACTAAAACTGAATTTGAGGCGTTCTCAAGGACGGAGGACTTGGTCAATGGATTATTGATAGAGTATTGCTGGCAAGCATCATTGCTTATGGAGTTGGGAGATAACGGACAGGAACCCAGTACGATCAGGGAATCAGCATTTTGATTCCAATCAAGTCTATTATGAACCGGAGGTTGAGCAACCACCTCAGGAACTGGTATGCGGGATTGGTCAGTGCAGAGAGTGGATGTGTTCACAACTTTGTCGTTTGAGGCCGGGCTTGATGGATTGCTCATATTGGGGCCATTGTGCACGACAGGATCCCGTATTGGAGTCCCATGAGGATAAACTTGGTCATATTCAAGCTGTTCGCGAGCCATAACCGCATCGACATCGTCAAAATTATCCGCCTCAATGTGGTCATTGAATAATAGAGAAAGCTCGGTAACCGACATTATCCATTCCTTGCTATTAGAAGGACATAGTTTCTCATGACCGACTCCATGTTGCCGAATTATTTCCGACGTCACCTGGATCCCATGATGAACAAGAAGAATTACAGTGGATATGGGCGTTACCTGATCCCCACGAGCGAAATCTGAAATATCAACGGAAACAGGTCCTGAGAGTGTGTCAATCGCAGCCGGCTCTTTGGAGAATTCCGCCCAGCGTGTATCCACCGGATTGACAATATCTTGTTCACTGCTATCGAGAACCCAGTTCGTCATTTCGACTTTTTCTAGTTGCCTTTGAAAAACCATCTGTTCGAACATATCGTGCATGACAAATCTATAGATAAAAACAGGTTTGGTTTGGCCAATTCGAAATACGCGGTATGCAGCCTAAACCATTGTTAGACGGCGCTGATGGTTTCGTAGCAAAAAAGCACCTGAAAATCGACACTGGGGTTCCAGTTAACATCGAGTATAACAACGCGGTTTGCAGCCACCAGTGAGATGCCTTCCCCACATAATGTCGATATCAAAAAGCAATCCGCATCAGATGATTTACTCATGAAATCATCGATTAGCGTTTTCCTTTCCGGCATAGAGGTGCTTCCATCCAGACGCAAAGCGCGTATACCATGATTATCAGATTCACTCAAAGAGGCAATACATTCCTACAGAAAACATAATTTAACAACATAACTTAAAAAAATAATTACCAGCACACTTCTACAAAGGAAAGAGCCTTGATCCACCTGGAAAAAATGACGATTTTTTCACCGGCTGCTTTTGTCTGCTTAATTAATGACATTAGAACAACCATTTTGCCACTGTCTTCTATATCCACAGGACTGGAACCGATTTCCGATAGCCATTCCTGACATGGAAGAGTTGGATCGCTTGACGCCTGACGATAAGCTATCTGCAGAGCAATTGTCGATGAGAGGAGATTATTTTTTCAAACGCTGATATTTTACCTGAGGGTGGTCAGCCAGCATGGTTGCTACATTATGCATCACAATTCCATCCAATCCGCGACGCTGACTCAAAAATTTCATCCATAACTGGCGCTGTACCGATGACAGGCGTATTGAGATTACCAACTCCTGTTTTCCAGTTTAGTTTAGAACCATTATTCGAATGCGGGTTTGTGAGATTAACCGTCTTCTTTGCAAGAAATCGTTGCAGTAGCTTTCCATCGCGCCGGAATAGAAGTTGCTGTGATCGAAGTTGGTCGTATAGTACAAAAGCGCGTCCTCGCGCCTTTGAAGCATTTTGACTTCGGTTTCGTACAATGGGATTCTCAAAAAGAAACTGAAAGTTTCTGTATGATTTGAAAATCCGCTGGCACTTGTCACGACTGTGAGTATCAAATCAGCCGCCAGTCGGCTAAGCAAGCCGAAAAGCTTACTTGGCGAACTCAACCAATGAATATAATTCTCGGAGATTATTTTGTAGGGGATATCCGGAAACCACAATTCTACGTTGAGTCCGTAATAACGACAAGCAGAAATGGCTGGATGTCTTGGGATTGCAGATTTTATGACCTGTCATGAATCAAGCTCGGAAGAGCGACTCAAAACAACTAAAATACCTTCATCAAGGACAAGAACATCAGCACCTGGATCGTAGCAGAGCATGGCTTTGCCAGCAGCGACATCCAATAACTCTTTGTAGATTCCATACGATAACAACAATAATCCACCAGAACTGCACCAGGATTGCAAACAGCTAATTCGTACACTGGTCGTCATCGGCGAATCGATCAAAAAAGGGGCCTCGAACGCTTTCTCGTCAGGCAAAAGCCATGAATTGAACCTTATCACGCCATTATGTTAGTTACAAAAACAATTACATTATATGCATATACTTTTGAATTTCCGCAATCCAGTGGGATAAAAGGATGGACGGCATCACGACTAAAATTTTGCATGTGGTTCGTTGAGTCCAAAACATATATAACGCTGTTAAAACCTATATAAAAACTTAAAACGTTAATTTTCACGTGTGTCACACAATGTAGATGTACCTGTAATGATTTGCCCAGGCCGAGGGCGTCGGCGAACAATGTCCCAGAATTGTTTTCCAAGATATTTAATAAAAATGAGCAGCCAACACGTTGATGACGATGCAGTTTATGGCTGATAGACTTTGGCATCCTTGCAAGAATAGGTTGCAGTGAAAACTGTCGCACCAGACGATCCTGTTCATCTTCGTCAACTTGAACAGCGTCGTCATAGGAATCAATGTCGGAATTTGAAATTAAATCAACGTAGGGGTCGATAGATCCTTCATCCATTGGCATTTCATGGCTTGGAATTTCAGTGACGTGTTCCCCTTCAGACACCTCGCCCCTTGCCCGTTTCTTAGGTTGGACGTCAATCAAATCTGCTTGTTTCACTTCTACCGTACTACTACTACATTTAACGACCTGTTCCAGCTCAATGACGCGGTTGGTCAGCGCGTCTATCTGTGCATCTTTGGCTTTGCAATGTTCCTCCAGCAGCGCAAGGCGTCGCCAAAGGACAGCCAATTCCGTGCCCATGTCGAGCTGCATCGCCGTCTAACGGCAGCGAATCGACAATCCTGGTCCTGAACGACATTAAAAACCTTAATCAGATATTTATGGGCCGCGAACTTCAATTGCGTCACTTACAATGACTATAAGAGCCAGATGAACTGCATCAATAGTTTCACAGTGATTCACTAACTGTAACTGCACAGCCTTGTTCGGGTTCAGATCTCCCAGATATAGTATTACTGGGCAACGTGAAATGTCCGTAACTGTTACAGTAACACTGTGTTGTTGACTGAGGAACAATCGGACAAGGGTTTGACGACTTTGACCGTTCACCCGCTGATACACATCTAATGGTTACGCCATAACACGTCATGTTCCACCGCTTTCGCGGGCGGCCAAGTCGTACCCTATATTGGACGAAGACGAGGAGGAAGAGGACGAGCTGGTAGTAGAGCCGCCTAAGGTCAGGGCAGTGACACCCGTGACTTATCGGTGGAACATCACGTGTTCTGGCGGACGAACCGGTAACCATAGCCGAAGTAGACGTATCAGCCTGGGGCACGAATATGTTTTGGCTCACTTCTCAGTGCACGATTTTTTTATTGAGTTTTCATTCACACACGTTCGTGTTGACTTTTTAGTCGATATACCGCCGAGTCCTCAAGGATTCTGCTGGTTATGCAATAATTTGTCGGACCGTATACAGCTGCCGCATGTATACGTACATCTCCATCTGATAATGGTACTTTCAAGAACTAGAATATCGTGACCTTAATGCGAATTTCAAGAGACTATTAAATACGTCAAATACTCTATAATACGTAAAACAATTGTAAACTGCTCACAGACTAATTCCCCATTTGACCGACTTTCAATAATGATCAATCGCATTTTTAGTTTCAGTCGTTAAAATTTTGAAACTGATACTACAAACAACGATCAGAGGAAAAAGCCGTTTGAGACCCACGAAAAGGTAGTCGAACATATGATTTCGGAATGACGATATGGTTGGATCGATCACTGTACCACGAAGCCTGATTGAACAGCAAGGGCATCCCTATCAGCCACCAAAATGCAGCACTATTCTGAAAGCAAAAACTTGCCTGCCCAACTGACATTGGATCATGTATCCCCAGCGACGCTTCTTCTGGAGAAACAGCGCCAAATGCAAGAAGTTCAAATGGCGTTGGATGCACAGAAAGAGGAATATGCACGAAAGGTGCTGTGAGAATCTCTGAACTATTAGACCTATTCTGAATTGATTGTGTTGGCAAATGATCATCGATAACAGGCGGAAGCGTTCAGAAGACGAGAAGATGTGCTGCGAAAAAAAGATCTAGAACTTCAAGAATCATTGGTCCAGTTCAATAAATTCCTAAAAGTAAGACCAGTAGAATTACAGTCGATATGCTAAACGAGTAACCCACATTTAGGATAAATTCGATAAAAGAATCAAATATGATCGTATGGCGCAAGACGAACGAAAGCAGAGGCAGGCCAAGGAGAAAGAAATTCGTTCCCGGATGAGGCATTTAAGAACTCTTCAAACCCAATGTAAACAACTGAAGAAACAGGTTGGTGGTTGGCCAATCCCTGTTGTTTTGGCGACACATTCACCTTGATCCAGGTTCGAGAGTATGAACAATACCAAGCGTTTTTAACCAGGGTATAAACATACTGGAACCGTTCAATCAAATCGAATCGTTTTAACTGGGAGTAGGTTCAAGATGAGAATTTAAGCGAATGGCCGGCGTTGGAGTCTATATTGAGCCGTTCCCAGGCATTAGATATGGCGTATAAAGGTTCTAATCACTTACTTCAAAAATAGTCAAATGTTTTTTACAGAATTGATATATAGATCTTGTTGATCGCCAAAACAGCATGATTGGAAACTCAGAGACAATGAGGAATGAGTTCTCATCGTACACGAAAGCTCAAGTAACTGCCAATCTCAATCTCAACAACCGCATTGCCCAACTTCAATCGGAGCTCGAAAGGTACCTCCAAAACGGCGTCGCCAAATTGTCAGAACTCATTGCCCAATAGAGCAGAATCATTGACTTCTCAAAAAGAAAATGAAGAGGATCGGCGGCGACGACAAAAAACGGAAAGATCCAGGGAGATTAGCGTGATCATCATGGCCGTCAATAATTTATATCAAGTTGGTACCGGTGAAGACGTTAGGTCGATAGGGAATGATGATATATAATATTGCAGAGATGCACTAGGCAAAGTGGAATATTGATACATTCCGAGCAATTGAAGCAATATCTAGCTGGACGAGAGGCAACAACAACAACTACTACAACAACAGCTCAACATTCCAGTGGTAATGAAGAGGAAAGTACCGAAAAGAACGAATCCCCATTAGAGAATGTAGATATCACCAAGGTAAGAACGGTTGATCAAGATCAGCCGATCGTTGACCATGCCGGCGTATACAGCAAATGTTGGATGTTATCGGAAGCTATCTGATCGACTTTATATCGATCGTGGAGGACTCGGGGTCGTCAGGTAAACCACTGACCAGGATGATCGCCAGGACATCGACATCAGACAGATCTTGAGTCAGTCGCCGCCAGCAGTATTGTCTGTAATAAAGATAGGAATCATTGTCTCCCCAACGTCTAATCTACTTCCCAGCGAACTGTGGTGTTGAGATCTAAATGGGCTCAAGTTCAGCTCAGGATCGCCTATTCGCATGATCTGTTTCTGCTAATTTTGTGGCTTGTCGCTCCATCGGTGAGAAGGTCGATCGGGCTTGTGCTCTTTCGATGAATCAGAGAAAATCAATCTCTGACAATACACCATTATTTTACTGATCTTCGAATTCCGATAAAAAATAAACGCATTTCATCGATATCCCATTGTGTTATCCCGTGTCAGGAGGTGTTGACCACTAGACCTGATCGACACGTTCTCCCCATCCAGTTGCCCCATATTCCATGGTGTTATCCCTGGTCAGATGGCGCCATATACAGTATATTGGCCCGGCACTAACCTCATCATTATCCCACAAAACGGCGGAGTCCGTGACGGTGTTTATCTCCACCCCTGACCTAAACTCGCAATCGGATTCCTTGCAATCATGGTCAAGGTCAAGGCTCACGAGCTCCGCTCCAAGTCCAAAGATGAGCTATTGAAGCAGCTTGACGAGCTCAAGAACGAGCTCGCCCAGCTCCGAGTCGCCAAAGTTTCCGGCGGTTCCGCTTCGAAACTGTCCAAGATGTAAATATTGATCTCCCCCTTCATCGCCGCGCGTGTATATTGACCCGATTTATTTGTTGACTATAGCAAGGTCGTTCGCAAGAGCATCGCTCGTGTACTGACCGTCTTCAACCAGACCCAGAAAGATCATCTGCGGAAGCAGCACGAAGGCCAGAAGTACAAACCTATTGATCTGCGTGTCAAGGCCACCCGATCTTGGCGCCGTAAGCTGACCCCATCGGAGCTATCGCTGAAGACGGCCCGACAGGCTAAGCGTGATTCCGCTTTCCCCATCCGCAAATACGCCCTCATGGCCTAAACAATCGTCATCGCTACAATAAAATTCTCAATTTCCATCACGAATATTGAGAAGGCGCCATCGATGTGCGATTCGATCATGAATCTGATAGCGATTTCCTCGAACAATTTCTCATGAGTCGCGTGCCGATATCCATTAGCCGCTTGTGTGAACAGTGTTATGGCCGAATCGGATAGCGATATTAGAGCGGCGCTTCCGAACCTGGCATCACCCAATATCGATCGGGATGAGGCTATACGGCTATTGCAGCTGATTCGCGGTGTCAAGGCGAATGCATCACAGAATAGGCAGCTGGTCGCCGACCTCATCGAACAGGGCGCGTACCAATCGCTGAGTATCGTCCTACAGCGATTCTCAAAGGTCGGGATAGATTAGATTCGCCATTATACCGATCATCAGTTGACAATCATTGAACCTCATCGAACCGTTCAGGATGAGATTGTGTGTCAGAACGCCATACGATCTATAGCTGTATTCGCCCGGATTAGTGAATCGGTCGTGTCCATGGTCGAATACGATCTCCCCTCTCTCCTGATCAAAACCATTCGCCGACATATGACAGCGATCACCCTGATCTCTTTGGGAATATCGCTATTGGCCGATTCCAGCGCCAATATGCATTTCAAGGACTTGGTTCGGATCCACAACGGGATCGACATGATCAGCGATGTCATGAGCGTTCACCAGACCAATCCCAAGATATTGGACATCGCCTATTATGCCCTGGCCAATCTCACTGTGCAATCGCCCGACAATATTAACGCCATGGTCGAGTCCGGCTGCGTTAGGAACGTCATCGAAGGAATGGTGAAGTTCGTGCGAGTTCCAACGCTAGTTGAGGGCGCTCTGGTCGTGATCATGAACGTCTGTCGTAATGGGGTCAACGAGCAGCGAATAGTCGCCGATCTCAACGGCTGCCACGCTCTCATCGAGGTGCTGAAATCATCATCGGGATCGGCGTCCGGTCCCGTTATCAAACAGTGTCTAATGACCATTGGCGCGTTCGCCCAATGCCAAGAGAACATCGATCTCCTGTTGAGTGACCGCGCCTTGGACTACATCTGCACCAAGATCATGGAATATCGTCAACACAATTCCGATCTACTGCAGGTCGGGTTGGTGACGATCGGAAAGATCGCAGCGGATTGTTCGGAAAGCGCATTGGCGGCGATATTGGATACGAGGGCGGTCGCCACAATTCTGTCTGTGGCGAAACAGGAGCCGAAGAACGTCCCGATCCAGACATGTGTTCTCCAGATATTCCTCAGCCTGTATTCCCGGTTCACCAACTCCCATTCCGAGCTGTTGCCCATGATCAGGCTGTTCTCCATTCCAGTGTCCCTCTCGGCCATGTACTGCTTCCCTGATAACGCCACCATATCTCGTGGAGCTGTCACCCTCATGGCCGGTATTCTCACCGATAATCACGCCCGCTGCCGATTGGAGAGCGTCGACCTGCTGTCGATCCTAGTTCGTGTTGGGACGAACCTGGTCAACGACCCACCCGTTGTTCGCCTGGTTCTGGATGTTGTATCGGAGCTGCTGACGATGAACATGGTGAATATCAATATCCCCGATAGCCATATTCTGGACCTGGTCAGCTATATCATCGCTCAACCGAATCTGAACCCGGTTCTGCTCGAGAGCGCGTTGCGACTGCTGTCGCGATTGATGTCCCAGGACGGTGTTGGGGAGATTGTCGCTGGCTCTATCACACCAATATTCATGGACCTTCTCAACCAGTACCAAACGATGAAGCCGCCGGTCCTACAGATATTCCTGTCGATATTCGGGGATACTGCATTGATTGCCAACGGCAGCGACATCCTGTGCAACTCAGGAGCCCTACAAACATTGTTGAGGATCCTGAGCGACGAGTCCAGGAATCCAGTGGTCGTCTCGGAACTCCTGGAGACGTTGAGGAAGATGATGAGGACGAGTCTGAAACCCCGAAATGAGCTGAAGGCCATGGGAGCGATACGGCTGGCTGAGACATTGCGGTTCCAACACTCGGCTGATAAACGGGTCGCCAAATGTGCCAACGATTTCATTCACGAGATGGAGTCGACGGTTGTGGTCAATAGTCGGACGAAATACAACAACAAGGCCATGACGTCAGTAGATGGGTTCAAACTTCCAGAACTAGAACAGAATGTTCGTCTGTTTTTGACAGGTGGGTTCACCTTATTGGTTTTCGTCGAATGGTTCCTAACTCGTTGGGGTTTATTAGCCGGTGGCGTTCTCAATAAACATTGCAAAACAGCACCACCAAGGAAGCGGAACGTGTTTGTCTCAACCGATCTCAGATTCCTCGTCTGGAAAGAGTCGAACAAGAAGCCGCATTCGCTATTCATGGATAATTGTGAGAGCGTCGTCGCAGGGAAATGTTCACCCGAACTGTTGAGGGATTCCATGATGTTTGCATCGGCCAGCGAGGCGCTGTCGTTCGCCGTGTTCATGAAGAACGGGCGCAGATTGGCGGTTGAGGCCCCAACCACAGAGCTCAGGGACGAATGGGTTCGATCGTTGAGCGCCCTGATCGTGTATAGATCAGGTCTGGCACGATTGACAGCTAAACCCGACAGCCAGCATGATTCAGACGAGGATGGCGAGTTAAAGTTCAACGATTAAGAACCGTTATGTGTTTTAATGGATCATTACAGCTGATCTAGCGATTCCTTTATGACAATCTCAATTGTCGGGTGTGTGGTGTTGTCACTCCCATAAGCTGTCGGATTCCTTCTGAAGCGGAACTCGAGTCGGCCTTCACATGAATGAACGGTTTCACGAGATACTTGTGAGACACACACATTATGGACATATCTACAGACACAACACGTTGATGTGATCATCGTCCGACATCAGATGCCCATCTATCGCTTACCGATCGCCAGTCTCAACCTGGGGCATTGTAAATCTGGAGTCGGATCCTCGGTAGACTTCAACATCATTGAACTTGATTGAATATATGGTGACATTGCCACCATGAGCCGGAACCCAGGACGTTCCAATCGGGATTAGGTCATCCGAGCTGTTGGCGATATTCTTCAATTGAATATTCGGTTTCCAACTAGATTGGACCGGTTCAACTGGCCCATCCCCTATGTCGTATGGTGGCGCCATTCCCCATATTGCAACTCCATTCACGATCAATGCGAGCAATACAGATTGCATGATCATGGTGTAGCGATTGGCGGGAAGGGATAGAGCGACTAAACCCCAACCACATAATCCAAATATGTAGTGATGAACGTGAATCGACGCGTCCGGTATGGACAAACCGAAGAAAACGATGGCCGTGATGATGGGGATGACGAACTGGCATTGCCTGACCATTGTGGGCCAGAGTTTGAGGTGACGACGAGCCCGTTTGATCAGATAGACAAGGGCGATTACACATCCAATGAGTAATGATCCAATAAACATCAGGGAATATGCGTTCCTGACTTTCAACAGGCGCTTATCGAGGATCAGGTCGAGATTCCTGTTGATCGCGTGAATATAGTCCATATGCATCACGATGAAGAACGGGAAGATATAGAACATGAATAGGTGGACTGGGGCGTGTTCAACACCAACGAAATGATCAGATCCACCATGATCCCAAAGAAGCCAACAGACGATTATCAACGGGACGATGCAATTCTGAAGCTGAGCTGACACTAGACCAATAGATTGGTTCTGGGAGATTGGACCAGCTGAATAGATTGCTCCATTGACAACCAATGCGATCCAGATAAACCGTTCCGACATCCCGATCAGGATCAATGCCATAAAGGCGATGAGCAATGTGGGCAGGATGATCGGGAATCCAAGATCGGTGCAGTTCTTACTATCGTGATCAGGTGCGACCTCGTATGTTAACGGGAACGGAGCTGGGAACTCCTCTGTCTCAATCAGAAGCGGGATGTCAATGGGGGAAATTGTGTCGATCATCGTAGGGAATTATACCGGTTGTGACACCATTACTGGTTGATTTCTTGAAGAACTTGGCCGGGCCAGACCTCCTGGCCATAAAACATCCTCCCTGGGCACTAATTGCACCGCTGTGTAGAGCCGCCAAACATATACCAGAATCGGAGCGATATGGGCCGCTTCCAACTGAAGGAAACAGTCGAAATCAGCAAAGACTATTGATCGGGAAATCGGTTGATATGGACCGACTTGGGGTCAATGGGGCATAAGCACTCATACAGGAACGAGGGCAACGGAATCTGAATACAAAGGATGACGATGAGGAGAGGTGAAAGGGAATCAGATGGGTCAATGATATGAACCTGTTCCATGACGATGTTAACGGATAGCAGTTCTGGACATTGACCCCACAGGTGGAATATATATCCCAGTTCATAACTGATATTGTGTGAGATTGGCGCGATATCAAGGGGGGATGGGACAGATTCAACATACCACTAGTGCATCCGATCGGTTCCGGTCTTGATCCATCTCCCGCAACAGCAATTGTTAGTACGACAAAATACGACAACGCGATGCTCCCGAATATCAGGCAACATAGAGCTATACGCGTTTCAGGATTGAGGCGACTTCGGATTAGATCCACAGGATGTTTGGAGGAGACGACAGTTTTCATTGCGAGTCAATGAGGAATTAATTGGGGTTCGGCTGCCTCACAAATACAGATCACCCGTACTGATTTAGCGATCGCGAATTCCGAGGAAGAATCTGGGCGGGGTGGTATGATTCAATATGATTCACGATCGTCTTCTGATACAGAATGTCCCTCCCGATGGATCGTGTTTCTATCCCGCCTTAGTGTCACGACCGATCACATTTCGTTGATATGTACTTGAATCCAATGGGGATTGTGAAACAGATTGGCGAGTTGGAAGCGAAAACAACACTATCCTTGATCAAGATCTTATATATCAACGTGATCTAACGATGATCAACACTACAATGTAAGCGGTGGTTAGTTCTCTAATAATGACCTATATTAGTGAAGAATGTATCAGTTGACCTGTTAAATGACCTCTAAATCAAGTTCTGGTCTGTGTCACCTCGTTCACTTCATGATCCAACACGAGAGCATTGTATCTCGTTGTTGAGTAAACACAAAAGCGCCGGATAGTTTACACATGATATTGAGTTGACGATCTCCCGGACGATTTTTTTTATCGGTTGGAACAGCACTCGACTTGATGCAAGTAGGCCATTGCCCTTCCGACGGCTCAGCGCTGACCCGTTCCAAAGTAAACGATTCGCATTATATATCATTCCGCTAACTGCTACTAAATGATATCATCTGAACCCCTGCCTCTTTTACGATGTGGCAATACTGGAACCGTAGAACGGTTCTGAGAGGCGAATGACCGGCCCATTCCGTGTAAATTATTGCCAAACGAGAACAAATTCATTGTCAACAACTTATGGGTGTGTTGATCTTCAATAGCGTGAGGCTCAATGGTGTTCCAAACACTTTTGAGCTTCGTATATTTGGACATCAGCGCTTGAGGGGTGGCAACTGATCTCACGCCACGGTTTAAACAGTACAGCTATTCCTTTGCCATTTCGTGTTTAACTTATGCAGGGGTCCTCGTTCTAAAACCCATTTACTGCTCAAATTTGTGCAGCCAGGATCGCACTTTGACGTCTACAGGTCGCCACCGTTTGCAAATGGCGATATGGAGTGATTGTACCCGGTATGGGTCGGCCACACCACCTGTTCCTGATCCACATTTACAAACTTGTTGCACCTTCCTAAACGATTACCCTCTAAGCCAATGACTTGGCAGTGCAACGGGCCCGAAGGTTGGCGTCCTCTTGATGAAATGGAGCCATGCAATTGGACCAAGTTGGCTTGCGACCAAACATAGACCATATTGTTGCCAATGCGATAGATCATTGACGTTGTTTTCAGGCCAATCCAAGAATCAGTTTACTGTTGGGGTGGGCTGCAACGCAAACGGATTCTCGCACAGAACACTACACTCACAGAAGGATCGATTTGATGAGCCTTGTCAAAGGTAATTGTTTGCTGAATCTGCAATCAGCGTTCCAACATGTTGACAGTCCATACATTCTTACCGTGTGATCGTTTTTTTTTAAGATCGACACTGCATTAAATAAGGTCTGCGCCTTTTGCGAGGTTGCATGTGTCGATCTTTGAAAAAAAAACGATCACACGGTAAGAATGTATGGACTGTCAACATGTTGGAACGCTGATTACAGATTCGGCAAACAATTACCTCTGACAAGGCTCATCAAATCGATCCTTCTGTGAGTGTAGTATCAGGAACAGGTGGCGTGGCCGACCCATACCGGGTACAATCACTCCACATCGCCATTCGCAAACGGTGGCGACATGTAGACGTCAAAGTGCGATCCTGGCTGCACAACTTGAGCAATAAATGGGTTGTAGAACGAAAACCCCTGCATAAGTTAAACACGAAATGGCAAACGAATATCTGTACTGTTTAAACCGTGGCATGAGATCAGTTGCCACCCCCCTGATTTTTACGGAATGCAGTGTCGATATTATTTCTACAGTACCCGAACCCGACCCGACTCAACCTGAGAAATTTTTGTTCATTTTTGTCAGGTTTAAACGTTCGATTTTGCTGTGGAGCTCAGCTGGAATCGTGTTTTTCCACTCAGGGTATTTCAGGTCACCTCGGTCAGGCCCTTATATTTTCATTATATACACTCATAAATACAGAGTCCGGTTTGATACTCATATTTGGAGTTAAACCCGAACCCGACACTGCAAATTCAGGTCAACCCGAACCGGACTTCTCAATTCAGTCTTAACCCGAACCCGATCGTCTGGCGCTACTGTACATCTGACATGACTGGCGCAATATCATGACGGTATGGTACCTAACATGGTACATCTGCCCACTGGCGCAATATCATGACGGTATGGTACCTAACATGGTACATCTGCCCACTGGCGCAATATCATGACGGTATGGTAACATGGTACATCTGCCCGGGCTGTAACCCTGCTCTTGACCGGTATTCTGCTTCCCGTGAGTGTTAAGTTCTGTTGGATTTCAACAAACGTTCAGCGGCGTCACCAATCTGCTCTCGCTTTTCAGAGATTTGCACCCGAGTTATTTCGAGATTCATCGGGACGTTTACCTGAGACATTTGCTTCGATATATCGCTTGCGACGATGATTGGCTCGCTAGCCAAAGTCAGTGATGATCACCAGGCCCGTCTAAATGGAGACAGATTAGAGGAATCAGAATCTAAGCTACAGCGAATAGCTGACGCCTATAGAGTGCTTATAGAATGTCTAGGCGAAGATCCTAATCGACATGTAGAGAGTCTACGTTTTCTGCCCGTTTGTTCCAGGCGTTGATTTTTTTGGCTTAGGGATTGCTGAAAACGCCAATCAGAGCTGCCAAAGCTTTAGCACATTTTACATCTGGTTACGAAATTTCTCTGGAAGGTAGCCTAATCTTCCTTCTCATTAAACTCTTTCTAAATTTCAGAAGATATTGTGAGCGGTGCGATTTTTTCAGAGAATGTAGACGAGCTTGTGGTCGTTAAAGATATTACTATTAATTCATTATGTGAACATCACCTTGTGTGTATCATGACTTTGTTTTTAGACTATTGTTGATTACGTTCAATAGGTACCTTTCGTTGGTAAAGTCCATATCGGGTGTGTATGGGTGTTCATCTTAGAAGCTTTTCTGACCGATTGTCACTACAGATACATCCCTCGTGGTCGTGTACTAGGTTTGTCAAAACTGGCCAGAATCGCTGATATGTTTTCCCGTCGTTTACAAGTCCAAGAACGCCTGACGAAACAAATAGCTGGTGCAATTCAGGAAGTACTTGATCCTAAAGGTGTTGCCGTCGTTATTGAGGCGACACACTTGTGTATGACTATGCGAGGTTAGATCTGGATCATGTTTACAGATCTGTATCTCTCATCGCCTTTGCAAAGGTGTAGAAAAATCAGGCTGCACAACTACCACATCGTCTGTTCTAGGGTTGTTTAGGTCTGATCCCAGAACCAGAGCCGAGTTTTTCAGTCACGTCAATAGAGGATGAATGTATGAAGGAAAATATGTTTAATTTGAAGAGTCGACTGCATACTTTTGCTATAAAAGATTTCCGAAATAAGTTTTGACTCAGCTTGTTCAAAGTATACCAATTATATCTTGACGCCGCTAACAGAGTATGTAGATAAATAATATGAAGATGGCGATTGCGCTGCTTATCAGAATACCGCATGCAGTCCGATTACTGGACGCAGCAGCTTCATTGATGTGCTCCAGGCCCCGTTTTGTGTTCGCCATCGTGTCGTCCATACAGCTTTCTATATCACCTGTCTAGCGGGTTCAGACGAAATCTATAAGTGTTGAAGTTGTCAGGAAATTTTACCGATGATCTCTCCCTGATTAGTGGTCATGTTGGCGAAATTCTCGAATGCCTCTTTGACTACAGAAATCTTATTTGTGATTACAGTCAGTTCATGTGCTCGCTCCTGTTCTAGATTTAAATCAATTTCTGCTCCTTCTTCCATCAGTATCATGTCGTCCTCCTCTCCAAGAAGACTTTGCGTTTCGTCATGTGTTTCGTTTTGTGGTGTGTCATCTCGACGTCCTGGATTTCTTTTATATTGACACTTCATTAGCCAAAAATAGGAGTCTTTTAGAACGGTTAATTACCGATCTGACATTAGTTCATTGTTTTCTTTCAATTTCTTAACGGAACAGATATGTTTGAACTCTTTTCTGAGAACGGCTAAATCTCTTAATAGTCGACGTTGACGACGTCGACGCAAGCTCTGAATATTTCCTGAACATCAATTGCCATTCAAGTACATCAAACCTTGAAAAAAAAAACACCTGAGTTTCGGGACTATTGCTGCTTGTTAGACTGCTTAAGGAATTAGCGTTGATTTCGATCGCCACTGCTATTCTGTGCACCTCTTGATAGGCTTCCCGCCTATCAGTACCAGGTCAACGTAGCCGGTTTTGGCGATATTATGGTTTAACTACAATGATCTACGTAAATGATAACTGTTGCCAGCTGCAGTGGATGTTAATTTAGAAAAAGCTGATATTCCGGCTCGAAGATCGCCAAGATCATGCTGAACGTGCATAGCACATGTATCAAAGCTATCTCCATCCTTGTCCATCACAGCACCTCAATAGTAAAATCGTGAACCTATTTCAGATTGATTGTAGTTGAGTCACAGAACTGGACGTTTGAGGCTGTTGAATATTGCAACTTATTTCTAGATCTGACATCACGTCCTTAGCCGCTAAGTCCAGACTTTGAGTTAACAACCCTAGCAGCTACACAAACTCAACATACTCTGAGGTGTTGCAAGGCGAACATCGCTTCGTTTAAAAAATATTGTCGTGTTAAAATTCGGATGGTTCCTCCTGAACTAACTTTAGCTGTGACATAAGTCTAGAATGTTTCAGGGTTTGTGGTGACAGGCTGTGACCACGTAATCCTCAAAGGATTAGACATGCTGATCATGAAATCAAGATGACCTATAGACGGATGCGTCTAGCCCATAACCGGATTAACTGACACCTCCTGGCTATTACTGCTTCTCTTCGTTGACGACTACATTTTGCAACATCATTGCTGTGAGCTCATCAAATCCTTACCTTGTTGCTGTTGTCGATGCGATAAGATTGACTTTGCACATAAATCAGAAATATTTTCGTCAACGACAAATTTCATTGAGGCTGCAGATGGTTTTAGCATTTATTATCTGTGCCCGTAAAGGAGGTGTTCGAACAGACCACGTGCAAAATCTGGATATAGTTGTAGTATAACCCATAAAACGGGAGCATTTATATCAAAGCTGGATGTCATTTCCCAGACAGCTAATGGATAGACAGACTCCAGAAAACGGACCAAAAAAAATGTCCAACACCACATTGAAATCAACAATCGTCTCCCGATTTGTCCTGTCCCGAAAACGACGCAGTCACTTGTCAAGGTCCCCGTCGTTTTGAACCGTCCCGGTAACGTGTCACGCGCAATTTTTACGTACGAGTGATTGACGAGTGGGTGACTGTGTGGGGGAAAGAATGGTACATCCCGTCAATATTGGCCTTGGTTGTATCGACGCAACATCACTGTACGTAGTTGTTCCAGGGTCCCCACATGAGTATTTGATACATATAAATATCGTTTCAGCTTCATTAGGTCGAAACGGGTCTTCTCCACATTTATTATCGTTTAGCCGATGGAAAATGTCTCAGAACCCGGTGACAGGTCAGTCGACTCGAAGCCAGGAAGTATACGGCATCGATCAGCTTACATCAGTGGTGTAGGAATGAGACTGAAACTGGTATTACCGAATCAAAGGTGGTCCTTGTTTTTATAATATATCTCACGGTGCTGGTTGCGATCAATATCGATTCCGGGGCCATTCCTTCTTCTTTAGAATGTATCAAACGCTCCGTAAGCATCGTAATCTACAGATATACTTTTTCTGAATGTTTGATTTGCCTGTCAGGTGCATTTGAGTTATTTTGGTGAAGGTCTTCTTGGAGCCCTCGTATTTATCGGGGTCGCGTTTTCAAGTATTTTCGCGGGTTCTGTTTTCGGTTCACAGAATCCGAAATGGGTCCTTACAATATCGGTGCTATTTAACGGAATAGCTTCTTTATCATTCGCCATGGCCACAACAACGTTTGCCCTTTTAGCGTCACGAACAATGGTTGGCGTGACTCAGGCGTTTCCGATAATATATGGGCCTATATATGTCGACAAGTTCGCTCCACCAAACCGTTCTACTTTATGGATGTCACTCGTTGTAAGCTTTATTGTCGAATATATATTTCATACTTTGACTGGTTTGACATAGTATGTATGCTCACCTTTTGGTATTATGCTTGGATATGCGGCTGGGGTTTACGCAAGCAAAGATGTCACGTCGTCTAATTACAATGATACCTTATGGAGATATCCGCTTTTTGCTCAGGGACTGTTGCTTTGCTTGCTTACACCACTATTGGCAGTGACCCCAATAAGATATCTCGTTGGAGACAATCGCTTCACTGTCAATGGTTCAACTCCTGATCTCGAAAGCAGTTGCCGAAATCCGCCTCCAGAGGGCCATACTTTATTGCTCTCCAATTGGGCATCGTTCCGTTCATTACTAACAAATGGCGTGTTTCTGTGGACGACATGCAATCTGACGGTTTTGTTCTTTGTCGTTACGGGAATCCAGTACTGGATTTCCCTGTATCTCAAAGAAGTGTGCCATACGGACGTAATTCAGACAGGTGTTGCTTTTATCGCCATATCGGCAACTGCCCCAACTGCAGGAGTCTTATTCGGCGGTTGGCTAATAGATTATATCGGTAATGGTCGTCATGTAAATCAAAATGTGCTGTGCTTACTTCATTGTGAAGGTGGATACATTGGCCCTCAACAGACCATCAAAGCTATGAAGACGAACGCAATACTAGGGGCAATTGCCATCGCCTCGGCACTTGTCCTAATGTCTGCTGGCACTCTCACCACTGTCATGGTTCTTGTGTTTGTTTTGTTGTTTGCTGGAGGTGCAACAGTTCCATCGTGCACTGGTATCTTGGTTACCTGCGTTCCTTCTCATTTACAAGCTCACGCGTCGTCTGTCAGCCAACTAGCTTTCAACGTCTTCGGATTCGCTTTGTCAACGGTCGTGTCAGGGTTAATCATGCAACTTACATCTTCACGGCTTTGGGGATTCAGATCCGTTCTCCTATGGAGCTTATGGGGCATCATTGCTGTGGCTCTTGGTTACAAATCAGCACTGCGGAACCTAGTGTCGTCTAGAGAAGATGATTCGCAAATTCGGATTCCGTGTGATTCCGCAATGATGACTCCTGATGCACCATCACGCGAAGAAATCAGCTGTGGTTCGCATTCGTATCCCCCGTTTCCCGCCCAACCTAATTTGATGATGGACCTGACTTATGTATTGGGCCCACAATGATTATTGATGGGCGTCGGCCTGAACAACGGAGCGCTGGCGCAACGGGCGGTACTAACTTTTTTATTTATCAGATAAAGGTTAACAATAATATTTCTTTTGGTTAATTATCTCAGATGTCTTCGTTGATATTGTGTTGAACCGGGTTGTTATATCTTTCCTAATGGTACCACCGATGGACGTCCATGTGCACATTGGAACGGGAGCTGACATCGTGATAAATTTGAGATGAGGGTTTGACAGTCATCAACTGTTAAATGATGGCCAAACATTATTGCCGTCCGACACGCTGTGTAACATAATATGCTGTTGACTCGCGGGGGTTTGGTCAAGAATGAGGGCGAAGATGAACTACTCCTTAACGCATGAATGAACTCTAACAAATCATTGACATTCAATGCGTGTCCAAATATAACAGGAACTGTCCTCAAAGCATATTTGCCGTCGTGACATGATATTAGCTGGTACCCCCAATCTGATATGTGTTCTCTAAAGGTATCCAATGACGATAAGTCGTCAGCGTTATCCCAATCGATTTTGATCACGGGATCATATACTATATGGTCTCTAATTAAGGGTTTGTCCTGTTTGTCGTACATTACTTTTTGAAGTTCTTCAAGTCGAATACCTAAAAACCTCGCTCAAAGACACTTCGAAATTTATCAATTTTCTCATACGTTCATCTGCGGCATGCTGATCAATAGCTACTAGTAGGCGTTGATCGTCTTGCGTTTTTAGCACAGCAATAATGAACTTATCGTCTACCTGGAAGCACGTTACTTTTTTGATATTCTATATATCCAGTCCGACCTGGTTGATTACTTTAGCATGATTCAACATGGAACCATGAAAGCGTATACTGGTTATCGGTTTTGCTATGAAAGCTGGTCGATTGATGGCATGGCCTCCTTGATCTCTTCTACAAAACCTAATACATCATCGTAATTTCAATGACTCTTCAAATTCAGTCCATCATCGTTCACCTCTTTCTTAAGTTGGTCCCTTGATGAAGTGTCGAAATCCTTGCTCCTCTCCATGATATTGGACGGCATATGCGACCGTCGCCATATTCTGTATTTGCTGACTGGGGAGATTTAAGTTTGGGTTGATGATTGCATCGATACGATAGTAATGGATTCGACTCGTGGTGGATGATGGATGCTGCAATATCTGGGTGCATTCTAGATACAGCTTGATACACGGCCTGGTATAACAATGATGAAATTTCACCAGGAATATCGTCCTTATTAGCCCATATCTCGTCATATCCAGCATGGTCAGATGGGATATACGAGACCATATTGTCGGGACATGATATCACTATCGGCCAAATGAATCTTGGTCAACAAGGTCAACACTTCCATATTATTTTTACCTACCGATGATATATGATGGAATGTAGTTCGTGTGAGATGAAGACAATAGATGTCGGCCAATAGCAACGATTGGCTTGAAAAGACTGGCGACCCCTTCAGATATCGAAACACGGTTATTTACGTATAAGTATTGGACATGATTAGAATTTGGTCTGGTCCAGGGCCAAAAAAGCCCATGTACTTGATATGGGTCACGAACAAGGAGAAATTTTGTTGGGCCGCCGATGCTATCATCTCCTCTGGTCTCATTCAGATTGCCTGTTCGTCGACCAAACAGATACTGATATTGTTCGATCAAATCAACAGTTTTTGACGATGTCGAGAGTAATGATATTTGCCTGGAATCATCAAAAACGGACCATTTGATTTCAGGATGGATTAGTGCAATGCGCCGGACTAATAGTCGAATAGAAAGATATAGTTTCGATGTGCTTGCCAACTTGGTTTTTATCGCATTGCATCTTACCGGAAACTGTCGAAACAAATCTCGCACATGAACCCGTGTGCCTGACCCAGACTTGGACCAAATTTGAATATTGTCTTGATATGAAACGACTTCTCCTGATTCTATGATTTTGATAAAACCATATGGAAGATCTTTGAACTTGCTATGAATCCGTAGGTGAGATATATTGGCGATATGATATAATTGTGATGATATATGGGGATTAACACCAACATCCAGTCCATGATTTGGATGGATCCCATTACCATTATCAATCACTGTAAATCCATATCCAGTTGGGTTCACTAACACGTCCACTGCAGAGGGTTGAGACAGCAAAGAATAATACAGTATTGACGATAGCGCATGCTGATATGTGGGTATATGATATGCGCTCGACATCGATCTGGATATATGGTCCGATAACATCTGGCAAGGAGCCACCGCCATCCTCAAATCGATCGTTATCTCTTTATCCCTTTATCTATCACTATGGCCCCATACCCCATCATGACCCCCTATCTCATATCACTGTTACACGCGCCGTCATCATCACCGCACGTCGGTGTACTCGCAACGCTACGTACATCTCGACACGTTACATCTAGTGTTACACCCCTCTCGATGAACTAAACTGGGGATAGCTCTTTACTTCATTATCTATAACGAACGGTCATCTGGACACACGAGTTTCATCAGGTCATTGTCTTTCGCCATTCAGTGTGTTTCTCATGTGTCAAGCTGCAACAAAATGATACTCTCGCTGAGTATTGGTTTACTTTTACTCCACCAGCTGGGGCCTTTCATTGAAAATCAGGGATTGAATATCCCATGCCTGATGAAGGGAACCGTTTTCTAAGCTTTACACCAGATGGAGCTCGTTCTGTGGAGTACAACTCGACCGCAGGAAGAACTTCATCACGATATCGCCATTATTCATTATTTGTTGCGTGTCCTGAGAATATTTCATCACGAGGCCATATATCTAGATGACAACAATAATGGTGGGCTCCATGGTCGGGATTTCAGGCGAGCGAACTCTTGTTGCCCATTCACCATCAGGAAAATTCTATGTTGCAGTCGTTGTAATCGACATCGTCTTGCACGGTATAATCTATCAGCTTCGACGAGATTTGTTGAGCGACTGTTCGCTGCAGAAATTCGTATGGAGTTGATGACCTTTAATCGCTTGTCAATTGCATTATGATTTGACTTAGGACTCCTTCCGATGTCACCAAGACCATATCGTTGACATATATAATCAATAACGGGCACAGCCGAGAAAGTATTCATAACTTTCACGTATCTCGGTAGCACTTTCGATAACTCATTTGATGGAACCGGTTGATCAGGCTGGTGTTGATCAACATTGGCATGATCTAGGTACATGACAACCGACGTAGCTGGTTCCAACAACGGAGTTGAGTTGAGAAATGCGTTTTGAGGAATCGACAACATGCCTTGACCAGCATCAAACAAGGCAATATCATCAACAACTCGGACGGTTTGCTCGTGTTCATCTTTTAGGTCAGGTAGGTGAGGATCGTGAGATTGATCAGATAAACGATTCCGCCGTGGTATTAATTCTGACAGTATGCATATAGATCGTGCACTAGTTAATATGGACATCCATTCATAACTCCTATCTTTGTCACATTGATTACCGTTATAATTGCGTTTACCATTTTTCGTTATCCTCTTTAACCGCCGATTGCTCTTTAGTCGTTTTTGCCGCACATTTTGTATTCGATGAACGAATTGATGCCATAAATGCGGATCACGCTTGATATCGTTTATCCGTTTGATGAGATTTTCCTTAACCGTTCCAGCAATGGAAGAGTGTTCCCGTTGTTTTATTTCCACATCACAAGTATCGCAAAGTAAACACTTCAACGTCACCAATGAATGCAGATCCGATTGGTTCACAATTGTAATTTGGAGGTATTGTGATCGTCGTGAGCTGCTAAGGTCAGGCCGAATAGAGATATTCGGTTGCTCTGACGATGATAGGACGCTCTTCCACATGGAGTTTTCTACTGTTGTCGGCCAATCTGAGCTCAACACATTGACCTTATTTGACGATGATATCAATATTTGGATGGATCCTCCTTCACAATGAGCATAAAACCTGACCGATGATCCTCCTATAGCCGCAGGTGCTGGTAAGATCTTCCGTATATGATATTGTGATCTAGGGGCTATAGCTGCATGCACGAGATCATCAATAATCGCATATGGTCGCGACCCGTTATCTTGCATAATGGTTAATAATCCTTGTTGGACTTGTCGTAACAAGTCATTGTTATCGTCGACAGACCAGATATGTTCATCATTATTATCACTGTCGTTATATCGCATTGCGTCGTGATCTCGCATTGCATCCCAATCTGATTTTGCCTGCTGCTTCACCTGTTGCAGCAATCGGGATGGGGCTAGATCAAGGTAGGGCGACTTGTCCGGTCCATCAATACCATTCAGACTTTTTCGCACGATAAGACCACAATTGCTGCTTCCTGTAACCATCATATAATGGTATCCATACCACTATTTTTGGGTCAGTAGATTCCGCATCAAGAAGATTCATACCAATTTCAATAAAATATCCAGATGACCCAAGAAATATTCCATCGATCCAATGTTGAGTCAAGTTATGTAATGCTGTAAACTTGCAAAAAGGAGTATAACGATTGATATTTGTACAGTTTACGATTAGTAAAATTCTTTGATTATAATAACGGCGCTCTTGATAATGCTGGGAATGGATCGGTCTGGCTCACCATGATACCGCGCTGATGAGCGATATAGCCTTTTAGATATTTGTCATAAATAAGATTAGCTGTGATGCATTCTAGCTCACTTCCGTCAATATCCTATATACAAAAAAAGACGAACATTTTCAACAACAGCAATCTAATACTGTCCGTTAACTTACCGATCGACCGTTTATTGACATTGCGAAATGGAGCACTTCAAACGGCAGAAGTGACTTCTTAATGTTATTTGGCCTTGATTGCTGAACAGATAACGCTTTCATAAACATATTCCGATACACAAACGTTTTCAACTGCTCCAGAGTGAGAAATACACCTTTTTTGATGTATAACTCCTCATTGGCGTGAAGTTCCCTCTCGAACCAATCTAAACGACCACAATGCACAGCAGTGACAAGGCCCCTGAAATGCTGCAGTTTGAACTTGTCTAGTAACCTTATCTGAGGAAACTTGCCGAGATAAAGCTTCACAGGTACTAGGAACCTGGATCGAGCAATGGGATTAGAAACAGAGAAGGAACGTGATCATGGTCACTATTTGTACTCCAAAATTCTGCGCTTATTCGACCATGAATTCTTATGACAGTGAACAAACGCCCACTCCAGCGATTTCTCTGCTTGATCATATTGTTCATCGAATAATTTCAGCCTCCCTAGAAAATAGTTATACCTATAGAAATCATCAACATCAAAAGCAATAGGAAACCAAACGATTGCATACGTGACTGTCTGCGATTTGGGAAAATTCTCCAACGCGGGAAATGTTTGCCCTTCGACAGTTCGAATGGTTTGCGTACAAAGTCTCAAATTATTGATGTGGAAATAAACCTTGAGCATTTCGTTAACCTAAACTTAAAATGGTAAACACACTACCGATCCAGCTGACCAAATTAAACCTACTGTGAACAAAGCTCCTGCAATTTTTGACACGTTGAATGCGGACCTATCTTGAATCATTCGTCGAAAGAATTTTTGGAGAACATCAGGGACCTATGGAGCGATAGTAAAAGTCGACTGTTGACCAATTCTGCAGAACAAAAATACTTGTATGGCGTATATTGGCTTGGAATGACCGGTATTCGCACTATTATGATCATCTGCCTTGAAAGCGACGATCCTTGGAGCAAATTGATTCATTAACAGCATAGAACTGCACATAGATTTGACAAACCTGAACGTGATCATTACTGTATTGATAGGACGAAGCCACCAGTTCGTTTTATCGGGACGATCAATGCTCATTTCCGCTAAAAAGGCGTTCAAGGCTTCGCTTTGCTCCTACAATAACGTATTAGCACAAAAGTCGTAAGCTACTATTGAGCGCCAACCTCAAACGCTTCAACATAGAGCCCAGACGCCATCAGGTGCATACATTGACAGTGACCAAAAACAATCTGGACAAACCGACGTGATTTTAGCCACTATGAATTAGAGTGATTTAAACTTACTTTAGCGAAATTTCCTGACAAAATTCGGTTGCATATGTTCTGCAATTGGCCTTTCTAAATCAGGAATGTGTTGTCACAAATTTGAAATTGGTAATGTGAAAGCAGAGCCCTACACTCTGAAATGATTGTCTTATAGACATGGCGTCGGATGGCGAGATGACATCTTGAGATAGATCCAGGTAAGAGCTGAACTGCTGGCCTGACTCATGGTCAGAGACAACTCATTGAAAGATATGGAGCAGTACCGTTTTGGCACTCTATAGCTGTGTTGATATTCGTAATATACGACGATAAGATATTCACAGAGGACGCCATGATAAAGAGCAGCTCAGAGAAATCCCCTCGTGAAGCAGTAAATGGCGTCTGCCCTACTCCGAGCGATGGATTGGCGAATGATGGCGTTTAAAATGAATGTTGTTTATGGCGATAATGAAATGAGCGGTGTTCACGGACCTGACCCCATCCAATTAACTCAATCCGAGCGAACATTCTCAAGGAATGAAGCACGACAAGAACGACCGATTGGATATTAAATGGGGACTTTTATGGATTTTGAGACCTGAACTTGATTTACGACAACCTCAATTCCTCAGTAAAGCGATCTAATTCGGTGCGACTGGAAATGAGATTATCGTCCAACTGGATCAGGGCGCATCCTTGACAGAACTCCTCATCGGTTTCGATAGGGTCGTGACAGAGACAGCACCTTGACGACGACGCGCTCCGAACAAGTTTACTGTTTGTTCGGATGATGTTCAACCTGCTCAGGACACACAATCAGGTTCAGATAACCACAACACGGTTGTCAACTGACATGGACGCAGGGAACGTCTTCTGAAGTTGCTCTAAGAAATCGTAAGTCACGCCCCTGACCCCTGCGAATCCTTCCTTCTCTCTGAGGAAATGAAGTTTATTGTGATCTGCCAGCGATTCCAGTTGATTCAGGCTGATCGTGAACAGGGGCCGTACGAACTGGATCCCTCGCGAGGTGAACGAGGGCTGACAACGCTCAACGGCGGCCAGCCCTCGCTCAGCGATCGCAGTGCACGAGAGCATTTCACAGGCGACCTTATCTGAGCAATCCCCTAATAGGACGGTCCTGCTGCCGGATTCGACAGCGATCCCAATCAGGGAATTCAGTACCTGACCGCGGTTCCATTCAAATTGCGACTCAACGCCGGATGGTGCATTGAGTTGGCATTGCCGCTGCACGCTGTCCCATTTGTACAGATTGACACTGGTCTGATCTTGAACTGACATGTCCACAATATGTGCCGACTTGATGATCAGAGAGTCTCTGGGCCGAAGGGATTTCCAGAACAAATACTGTAGGACGGCCGAGCAAACACCTTTGGAATCGGCTACTACAACACCAGATCCTTGCTGCAAATTGCAAATCCTCATCCCTCGCATAAACTTCCTCAGCAGAAACTCCTCCAGACAGGTTCTATCAAGCGGAAATGAGGACCGGGGGTGAACAGGATTGAGGCGACATACCCGCAAAGAGGACGGGGATCAGCACAGATTGCTCGACCGGAATGGCAGCCATTGCAGTCATCCATATCAGGATCGATTATAATTCAACAGAGTTGTTAGCAAATGTGGCTCTGGAAATTGGACTCAATCTCTGGATTTTGGCGAAACTCCGTTAGTCCGTGAATTGGCTGTTTTCGGACAAAATCGCTTCAACAATGTTTTGGCCGAGGGTAAAAAATTCGTTGATTACCGTTCTTCACAAAATTAACACCTCGTGCTGCTATAACAGGTGATTTACCTGATATTAGAGCTGGCGGATTTCCACTGAACATTGTGTTTATTTTGTTAACTTTTCGAGACACCTGATTGAACGGTTTGACGAAAATTCTCGTATAACGCAACTGCAAGACCTCAGGCAAGGTTTAATGGCTTTTGTTCTCAATCAACGGCATGTAGACCCCATTTTTGGGTATTCACGTTCGGTGACTAACGAATCTCAGGACAACGGTAACTACTCCAATCTCTCCAATCGCAGAAAGCGCGTTCGCAACGAGTGGCCGTGGTGCCATACGAGAAAGTGGGAACAGGGTGACGCTCCTTCTGAAATTGATTAAGTGCAATGCAGATTTTGTCGTCTCTGGTATTCTCGTAATACCAATTCTTCAGGTTGGAAAGCTCATTTCAAAACCAAGCCTGAGTTGACTGGACCGACCACGTCCCCAATTACTGAAGGCAAGCAAACTCAGGTGTTTCGGCAGGCTCAACTGGCGTTCTCTGTTTCAGAACGATTAGCAAGAACCTACGAAGATGCTGTTGTCGATTATGCAGTCAGCCGCGAAATCTCATTACGCGCTGCTGGAGAACCTAATTTTTCAGCGATTGGTTCACCGTTTATCGAACGAGTATACTGTTCCATCAACTCGAACTTTAGTGAGACGCATGATGGAGCTATTCACGATTCTGCAACCGCAGCTTTTTCCTTAATTTGCGAGCTTCCTGTCAAATAGCTCCACAATGCGTCTCACCAAAGTTCGAGTTGATGGAACAGCATCCCCGTTCGTTAAACGGTGAACCAATCGCTGAAAAAATAGGTCCTCCAGCAGCGCGTAATACTATTTTGCCGCTGATTACATAATCGACAACAGCATCTTCGTAGGTTTCTTGCTTATCGTTCTGAATAGAGAACGCCAGTTGAGCCTGCCGAAAAACTTGAGTTTTTGCCTTCAGTAATTGGGGACGTGGTCGGTCCAGTCAACCCATGCTTGGTTTTAAGATGAGCTTTCCAACCTGAAGGATTGGTATTACGAGAATACCAGAGACGACAAAATCTGCATTGCACTGAGTTTCCTGATTCCGTGTTACAGCCACTGTAGCACGGTATGATGACTGTGAGAGTGGCCCTTGTCATGCCGTCATGCATTGTGACCATGCATTGTTACTGCCATCAACTGTTTCGATGCGTAAAATAAACGACACTTCTACATTGATTCAAGTTTTCCCTCGTCTTCTCCTTCTTCTCCTCTTCTCATTCCGGCCGTGGCATTACTTGATCACTATCCCTCGTAAGGGCTTCCTGGATCCACTTCCTGTCCGGTAATCACCGTTCTTCGATTTATTCTGTTATGGAGCTAACCGGAACCGCTGTTGCGCTTCCGCCCGCCCAACTTACCTCCTGAGGTCATCGTTCTTCTCAGCAATTACGAAACGTACATCGACGATCTCTCCGATTTCAACGTCGGAAGTGATACTGCTGTTCCCCCCGACCAATTCTTGAGTTGATTGAATGTTATTGGCTACCATTGCTCGGTTTGAATTCGGGATGTCGCCGGCATCTCTGACGCCAATGCGACCGATGAAAGACTTTTGCGACTTCTTTCTGGACGAAACGAGATCGCCTCTTCCTTTGATCCTGATGCGTTTTTCGTGAATACGTCCTACATTCTCATAGTACTGAAGAATTTTGTTCGTAGCCAAGCTCTGCTTTTATTAGGGATATGGGGACTCAGATATGAGCACAGTGCATTGACCAAACCCTAGCTACTGTGTGCACCTGATTTGACAGTGATGAGCATTGCATCGATTCGGCCATTCACTGCCGGGCGGTCCGCAATCCGTTCTAAAGTAAACACGTTTCCTCATTCTGATTTGACGGAGCGAATCAATGTATTCCGCGAACGCTAGCGTTGGACACGGCGCGGACGGCGGACATTCAGGCAACGAGTGAAAGGGCGCGCAAGAAGCCCCAGGCCATCACTACGCCGTGATCCGGCAATTTCGTCAGTGAGCATGCAGCAAACATAGAGCAAACATGTTTCCTGGGGCAGGTGCACCAGGTGGTTCGCCCCGGCGATAAACGCCGCATTACAGGCTGCATTGCAGCCGTTGATTCACTCGTGAGTATGCGGAGTACCCCGGCCAGCTTCTTGCGCGCCCTTCGATCGTCACTCGCTGCCTGAATGGCGGCCGTGTCCAACGCCGTGCCTGCTAGAACAGCGGCAGCCTGCAGTGAATGGATTATTGAACAGTGTGAATGAAGTCAAATGGGAGTACAGAATGGTAGTGAGTGGATTATTGAACAGTGTGAATGATGTCA
>OUQQ01000177.1:0-12261 GCA_900404475.1 Spongospora subterranea | reverse complement strand
GTGAGTGGATTATTGAACAGTGTGAATGAAGTCAAATGGGAGTACAGAATGGTAGTGAGTGGATTATTGAACAGTGTGAATGAAGTCAAATGGGAGTACAGAATGGTAGTGAGTGGATTATTGAACAGTGTGAATGAAGTCAAATGGGAGTACAGAATGGTAGTGAGTGGATTATTGAACAGTGTGAATGAAGTCAAATGGGAGTACAGAATGGTAGTGAGTGGATTATTGAACAGTGTGAATGAAGTCAAATGGGAGTACAGAATGGTAGTGAGTGGATTATTGAACAGTGTGAATGAAGTCAAATGGGAGTACAGAATGGTAGTGAGTGGATTATTGAACAGTGTGAATGAAGTCAAATGGGAGTACAGAATGGTAGTGAGTGGATTATTGAACAGTGTGAATGAAGTCAAATGGGAGTACAGAATGGTAGTGAGTGGATTATTGAACAGTGTGAATGAAGTCAAATGGGAGTACAGAATGGTAGTGAGTGGATTATTGAACAGTGTGAATGAAGTCAAATGGGAGTACAGAATGGTAGTGAGTGGATTATTGAACAGTGTGCGCATTCCGCAAAGCAATACACTTCCTTCATCTAACCTGATTACGGCATACGCCCTACGGCGCAATACAACTCAATACAACATCTCCCAATGCCGCCTCCGTCTTATGCTGCACCTCCCAAGTCATCTCACAATGTCAGACTAGAGTCAAGCTCAACAGGGTCTTCTTTCCCCACTAATGACGATCACATACCCCAGCAAATATTTCATAAATCGAATGCTGTCGCCCTCGGGACGGATGTGACAGGCGTTCCATCTTGGCGAGGACTGTGCACTGCGAAAGCGTCCCAGCAGCCTCTATGGCTTGCTCTATCGTCATGTTCTGGATACCAAATATAAGCATTGTTGACTCGATTTCCTTGCCGGCAACACCGTCATGCTTTGTCTGGGACTCAATTGGTTTCAAGGTCAATCCCGGAATCACCCAGATTTTTCACGCATGACGGTGCTGCCGGCAAGGAACTCTAATCGATAAAGCTTATATTGGATCATCAGAACATGACGATGAAGCAAGCGACAGAGGCTGCACTATCTGGGACGCCTTCGCAGTGCACAGTCCTCGCGAAGATTGAAAACCTATGTCACATTCGTCCAAAGGCGAAAGCATTCGATTTTTGAAATCATTGCTAGGGGATGTGATCGTCATTCCGCACGGTATTGGGAGACGTTGCACCAAAGGAAGTGGCGGAATGCGCAGGTGTACAGGACTGAACCTGATACTGATACGCCCTACGGCGCAATAGAATGAAGTCAAATGTGGTGCTGCATTGGGAGACGTTGCACCAAAGGAAGTGGCGGAATGCGCAGGTGTACAGGACTGAACCCCTTTACGGCGCAATAGAACGAAGTCAAATGGGACTCGCGGGCCCATTGCTCGTCCTTTCAAAATGATCGGGCGTTTTTGCACGCGCTTTATTGCGGCAAACTCCATCCGTTCTTTTTTTTACCGAGATAGTGCTTCCTTTAAATGTAATCTCTGTCCATTTACCATTACCTTCTTGACAAGCAAGTCTCATTATATATACTTTTTGAACAACCTTAAACTAACCGTTCGTTGTCTGGGGCTCAAATGGGTTCAAGGCACTTTCAACCCCGGAATCACCCAGATTTTTCCAGCGATTTTCACTACAAGTTGGGTGGACGCTTCCATTGCCGTCGTGAGCAATGTTTTGGTAATTGCTTTGGACTGTGAATGATCACACCAATTTTCCTGTTGGTAATGTGGTGACGTCGTTGCACGTGGGTTCCGAACAGCGAATTAGCTACTGCTCACAATGCTGTACTCGCGCTTACAGCAGCAATAAAGTAAACAGCGACGGATTCAGTTCGTCGTATCAATCGCATTGATCGACGATTCGGTAAGAAATGTTAAAGGAATGGTCACACGGCACAGGGAACACGATTGTTTGCCTGCCTTTCCGTACAATATGCTCCAGCAATACAGCATTTTGATCGAAAACTTTCACAAGTTTGCTGATGGCGATGCCACAGCTTGTCAGACCCTGAATACGCGAGAATTGAATCAATCGACATTCAACAACGTTTGGGAACGTGCTTAGCGGCCAGCCTATATGCAGGTTTTGTATCAAAGGACTTTCATAACCACAATAAATATTTCTCCAGATCACTGACCCCAAAACTGATTCGTTAATTTTTTTTATACTGGGTTTGGTCATGCAGGCTCGCTTGAATAATAGGCGCTGGATTCAAGCGCCATGAGTCGCATGGACATGATACACTCCAGAAATATATAAGGCGAAACCCTCACCATTTCAAAAAACAGAACCTATTCTGGCGCTGTTTAACAGCTCCAGACCTGCTAACAAACTCACAAACTCAGGATGTTGATTAATTAAAAGTACAACTGTCCATTGTATCCCTGCATCATCCTCATTCTTCAACTCGATATTGGTTAAGGCGAAGAGGTCCGCCGTTATCAGATCAGCTGTGCGGTTTGAATCTCCGTAGTGGTGAAGACAATGTCGGTTCTATCTGTATATCGATCATTGCTTAGAGCGTGCCAGACAGCGTTCAAGAATGATCAACCCATGCTAGAACTGGCCTCGTCCTATGTACAGCAACAGTTTCGAACTGGGTCGCCCGATCGGTTGCAAGACGCTGAAGATGCTCGATTGTATTTATTGGAAAATGTTATCCAGGTACGTCAATCTATCCCCTTTCTCCACTAGATTCTAGTTTATCCATTATCTGTAAATGTAGGGAACATTTCAACCGAACGGAAACTTTCGTAAGTGCATAAAAACTTGGTTTGGTTTTCGTTGCCTCAGACTGTTCAACGATTTCATTCAGTGAACTTGGCTCTTTGTGAATAATATTTGTGCACTGCAGAGCTCAATTTGAGACCCGAGCATTCATCTACTTCTTCGTAATCATACTCACTGCTTCAACCTGATATAAAATATACATAATGTTGGAATCTTATTAACAAACCACAATAAACCATGACAAGGTCCGTTAATCATGATGGAGTGAGCAATGGACTAGTATTTATTGAAGGAAATAACCTGAGTTGGTTCTGAGGTGGCGGATCGACAATCATGATGGAGTGAGCAATGGACCAGTATTTATTTCAGAAGATAACCGGAGGTGCTTCTGGGGCAGAATAATTGTTGACGGGGCAATCCGAGTAAAGTGCGTCAGACGCGCAACAATAGGCGCATTCTGCTCTGCGGTTGTCCACGCTGTCTTCTTCACTACACGCAACCATTTACCATAATAACATTACCGCCATTTGGACAACACATTCATCATGTCGTCCACCGATATGGCATCATTTCAAATCGGTAGTGTTTTCGTTTTATATATAGATGCATGAGCTCGCTGAACATGTTTTTTTTTTCAGATCCTGAGGACAGAAGGGATTTTTTTACGATTTTGTCCAGATTTTCATCAGGTCCGAGTAGTCCTGTCCGGTTATTTCGGCATCCTGTATTACTCTTTATCCGACGCACGCTACAGGGTTTTTGTTAATCTGATTATTTAGGACAATGTATTCGCTGTGTATGGGCCTGACGCCGAGATGGTCGCTGTTGAGTTTTATCAAAACAGCTCATTTGCACGTACTGTGAATATCCCTGCTGACGACGAAGATGGTAGAGATGACTCTCTTCAATATATCAACATCGGCCCCCAGCGAGTCGAGAAATTCCTTGGAATGGTCACCTGCGACAAAAAACGGGCTGTTGTCCTCTATGCTCAGTCTGGAAAAGAATGGGCCGCTCGTAAAGAGGCACGTCTCGCTTTCGCTTCATGCAATCTATCTCTCATTTCCAATTCAGCTTGGTTCTGGAGATCATGGATCGATTGACGAATTTCTTTTCCTAGACGCTGAAGAAACTAGTGAACAGTCGTCCTTAGTCTTCGCTTTAAGTTTTCAAGCTATCAATCAAGGACTAGTATGCATCGTTATGAGTTCAAGAAAGATTGTTCAAGTTTTTTGTTTAGGTTGTTGGGGTTGCTGCATTCGATCCAGTCATGCAGGAATTTGCCGTTTGCCAGTTTGCTGATGATCATCGCTATTCTTGCCTCGAGTCTATTATTGTTGAGCATTCGCCCAAAGAATGTATCGTCGACAATTCCAAACCTGCCGAGGATCAAAACCTCGTCAAGGTAATGGTTCATTTCGATGGACCTTGTACCCTGCTTAAATTTACGGGTTTTAGCTGTTTGAATCGCGATCGATTCCGTTCAGTTTGGTAAACAAGAACCTTTTTAGTACGGCGTCGCTAGAGCATGATCTCAAGCGCCTGTTATCAGGCAATATTCAGCAATATTTAGGTTGCCTTTGTTTTTACTCCTTTCCTGCTATTCTGACCCTCTGCTTTTCAGTGGATTTGGAAAAAACCGTAGCGATGAAGGCTTTGGCAGGCCTTTTACATAATGTGGGTGCCTCTGCCAACGATGCCCTCAACGGCCGATGCTCTTTGGTTCCTCTTGAACTTCATGAGTTCATGAAGCCATTAGATTCCAACGCCTCGCGTGCTCTGAATCTATTTCCGTCAATATCAGATCCCAATACGGATTCGTCGCTGTTTGGCGTTTTGTTAGTAATTGCATCGTCGCTCTTGGATACCAAGTTCATATGGTTTTGGCAGAAATAAGTGCAAAACTGCATCTGGAACCCGCCTTCTCCATCAGTGGATTAGGCAACCGCTAATGTCAATATCCGCTATCAACGATCGCCTTGACCTTGTCGAGGCATTTTCTAAGGACAGTCACTTAAATTCTACCTTCCGGTAAACCTGTCTATCCCAATTCATATTCATGATTGACTCTTTGACCTCTCCTAGCGATTCGTTCCTGAAGAAGGTCCCGGATTTGACTAAATTATCGATGAAGTTTCAAACAGGCCGGGCAACGCTCGCTGATTGTAACTCCAATTAGTTATTGTTCAATGCCGTTTCTCAATCTCGATTCTTAGGTGTTCAACTGTATCAGTTCACAGTTCATTTACCTTTAGGATTATCCGTCCTCGGCGACATTTTTGACCTCCACCAGGACGATATTACACCGCTTTTTTCTACAAAAATCATTGTTCCTCTTCAGCAGATCAACGGGGATTTTAATCAGTTCAACCAGCTTATCGAAAAAACGTACCAAAACAATAGTTTCTGAAGTCAATTGGTTGAAGCACTTGTAGGGTCGATTTCGAAGCAATTGATCGCCATGAATTCATAGTCCGGGCCGATTTTGCCGCTGAGCTGATGTCAATGAAGAAGAACAAGGATGTAATACTCTCCCAAATTGACGAACTCGCTAATAAGGTTCAGTGCATGTCGTTGAATTCTGTAGCCTAATTGTGTGAATGACAACAACTTATTCAGATGGACGAGGAGTTGTCAATGTCAGGCAAATTAAAACTTAATTACAAAGACGGTAAGGACATGGTAACTCCTCGATCTCTTTGTTTGTTTAATCGTTTTAGGACTTGGATATCACCTGAGAGTCACCAGGAAAGAAGAAAAAGCGCTTCGAGGTCATCGTAAAGTCATTTGTTTGGAAACTCGCAAGGACGGTGTACGGTTTACGACGACCGAGTTGAAAGCGTTAAATGCATCGTACTGTGGTCCAATTTAACATGTTTTCTCTTTGTCTGATGAGGTTTAGGTACAACGAAATTTCCTCACATTATAACAAGTTTCAAAACACTGTTGTCGAGAAATGTCTATCTGTCGTCGGTAAATTGAGTACAACATGTTGGCGATAGTCCATTTAACTAATTTCGAGCATTAGCTAGCTATTGCCCTTTAATCGATCATTGTGGTCGTATTCTCTCAAAAGTCGACGTTCTTTCCTCGTTCGCGTTTGTTGCGAACCATTCCAATGGATATGTAAGTCATGCAGGCCTTCCTTTATCCTATATGTAACTATGTTGGACAGGTTCGTCCGGTTTTACTTGCGCCGGGTTCTCGTACTCTTCGGCTAAAGGCGTCGCGTCATCCCTGCCTTGAACTTCAGCCACATGTCGAGTCATACGTCAGCAATGACGTTGAAATGGATGCCGATCGCAGATTCCAGATTATAACTGGACCCAACATGGTAGCCATCCTCTTGTTCCATGGTCAGATCTTTCATACTTGTTTTAGGGAGGAAAATCGACATATCTGAGGCAGATTGCCTTGATTGTAATCATGGCTCAAATCGGGTCATTTGTTCCTTGCGATTCTGCCACAGTTACTGTTTGTGATAGAATCCTGTCTCGTATTGGTGCGGGAGATTCGCAATTGCGAGGTAAATCGTTCGCCCCGGTTCATTGTAAACGGACCTTCGATTTAGCTGATACGAAGGTATTTCTACCTTCTATGCGGAGATGCTTGAAGCGAGTTCAATGTTGAGATTGGCTTCTAAAAATAGTCTAATAATCATTGACGAGCTAGGCAGAGGGTGAGTGGTCCTCTATATTTAAGCTGAACAAATTGCTCATCGTTCGAATGACAGGACGAGCACAAGCGAAGGGTTCGGACTTGCCTGGGCAATATCTGATTACATTTGCCACCGTCTACAGTGCTTATCACTATTCGCCACACATTTCCATGAACTGACGGAATTATCGTTCTCGTGTTCGGCTGTCGTCAATCGCCATGTCACAGCCCATACGTCCGACAATCATATCACTATGCTCTATGAGGTCGTTGACGGTGCCTGTGATCGGTCTTTTGGGATTCATGTGGCAGAGATTGCCCAGTTCCCCCCAGAGGTTAGTCAGCTTATTACAATATTCCGTTCTTTCCAACATTCTGCAAAGGTTATTCAGATGGCGAGAGAGAAAATCATCGAATTGGAGAGCGTGAATAGCGCCAATGAACGTGAAAATGACAGACTTTTTTTCGCGGAATTGAAGAAACTGCCCATTGATTCCATGAGTGATGATGATCTTCTTCGAGCGTGCTCATCAATGTTGGACGTCGCATAAAAGTCGTCATAATTATTCTAGTACACCTCTTCCTTACTGTCTTATCGTATTGCTAGTTTATGTTTAGGTCTTCAAATGCATCAGTATTCCGAGTGTGCTTCCATCACCCGATTGACGCGGTCCTTTGATGGATAAAACCTGTTATCTTTTGTCATCAACTGATTTTTCGGTGATCGCTGGATGGTGTTGCGGTTCCAACTTTTCAGTGTTATCATCCGTTCAAGTTGACTCGCACTTCGTTCAAACCAACCTGTGATCCAAACTGTAATTTGCCATTATATTCGCACAACATTGGTGTGTTGATTATTTCAATGGCCGATGCCGCTGAACTTGCACTTGACATCTCCGATCGCTTCGATGTTTTTCAATTCAACATTTTTTTTGAGTAACGATTACATATGGAACGACCTGCTTTGGCTAAATCGTGTCCAACTCTCATACATAGCTCAAAAAAGGCATTCGTGGCCCAATCATAAACCCATCCAATAATAAACTGTTGCAGTATTTTCATGATGTTATCACGTCAATGCGATAGTTGACATCGCAATATTGCAGTGAATTTTATTGTCGTTATATCGACACTGTTCACATGATTCTTCGAAGAAATATTAAGCGTCACCCCTCAATCAGTTTGAGAAATCCGGTCTCGTGCCCATAATCTGCCAATAAAACAGTACAGACCCTCAGTCAAAAAGTGTCTGATAATGGATCAATTTTTAAAGCATGTCAACGACGACACAGGTCCGACGGGGAAAGGTCAAGCGCCAGATAGACCATTACACGAACATCAGGTGGCTAATCGACCGATGTCCCCATATCAATTAGACAAGGGCCCTGGATCGCCTAATGTCGATTTCACCTTCCATCGCCATGATTTTCGAGGTTATGAATCGTTCCCAATGCCATTTGGTGATGCGGCTCGAGATCATCACAATGAGCACTCGTTCCCCTTTCAGCTGAAATCGTTGTCCAGGAAATGGTACCGTATCATCCCGGAAGACGCGATTCTCAACTTTGAATACGTCGACGACGTGATCAGCCGGCAATATGACGTCCTGGATTCAGCCATACGTCAATACTCCAATGCCGATTATGATCACGCCCGTTTACAGGAGCTGTACAACCAGGCGCGATCCGAAATCGGGAAAGTGATATCGGACGCTGCCAGTACAACCAGCTTATCGTTGATCCACAATAACGCAACTCAAGCGGCCAACAGAGAAGCGTTCAAGGAATACGCCGATCTGCATTTGAAGGCGCTCGGGTTCCTGATTGAACGGGCCAATGATTTTCTACTCAGGTTCAACAAACAGCTTCCCAATATTGTCAAGAGCGTGAACCACAGGATTGTATGGCCGGTAGAGCATATGTCTCGAATTCACGACTTCGTTGAGCTGACGAAAGCGCCAGAATGGCAACGTGCGCCATCTGCTGGCAACAAGCACGTTATCATTCCGAGTCTGACGGTTCTATTGGATTACGAGAAACTGCAGCATATGGCGGCGATCACATTGATGTCAATCGGATTCATTGTATTGGCGAACGCGGTTCAACTATCAGTGCACTTCGGCAAACGGTCGATTGGCTTTGACCAATTCGGTCTGACCGCTCTGTTATTAACGGTGAATATATCCTGATCATGACGATGGGTATATGATTATATGAAATAGAGTCGATGGCCAGTTCGCCTTCTGTTCGCGATGTCGTTGAGGCGCCAGTCTTCCAAGACTCAGTTCGAATTAACGACGACGAGGAGCGGCGTATTGGCACTACGCGTGTTGATATTGTCGGGATTACAAGCGGCTGGAGCCATGATCATGGCGTTCTCCATGCATAATATATCCCTGATATCGTACCAGATTCTCTATACTAGCGTTGTCCTCCTGATTTCTGGGTTCATTCGCCGCCAGTTTAACCGTCTCCAGATCGCCATTGTAAGGCAAATCACATTGTTGTTTATTGCATGATCGTGCCGACCGAGAATCTACAGATGGTGTTGGCGGCTGTGTCGCCCATCTTCATCATCATCAACACGTCTGTGCAACCATCCAATATCGTCCTTACTCTCGTGGCCATTGCTTCGGTCCTTCTAGTTGAGATTCACGAGATCGCCCACAACAGGTCAGTAAACTGATCTCTGATCCCGTCAAGGTCGTAACTCCTCCACTGTATTCTGTGTTATATTGATCAGGTTATTGTTGCCCGTTGCCATGAAGGATGCATCATCATTATCATCATCATCATCACCCTCTCCGTCTGATGCCATATCCGAATGTCTCGCTTTCGCCATGATCATGATCATTCTACTAGCTACAAGCGAATGGAGAGGTCTATCGTATGCCGCCTCAACAATATCTCCATCAGTATGGCCATCATTCTTGGCCCTATGCATGTTCATTGCCGTTCAACCAATCGCTTGTGACTTTATTGGTACCTGGCTGGAGTTTCTGAGTTGTTCCATTGATGGTTGACTCAGATCAATAGTTGGGCAATTAGACCGAAGCAGCAGGGTGCCCAAGCTCAGCGCGCTGTTAACGATGACCAGCTTCGTCCTGGTGATGATCATCGCTATCGAGCTGATGAATGAGGATTACTCCATCATATCCCTGGCAGCTGCACTGATTACCATGATCGCTATGATCATGGACTATATTCATCAATTGGGGAAAACACACCCAGAACCAGACCAGGGACACGACAATACTACTAATACAATTGATGTGTCGACTTTCTGATATCATTGTTTAATGTATTGGAGCGATTCCTCCTTCCGTATCGGTATTCGATTGTGATTTAATCGTCGGGTATGTGATGAGCTGATATAAGATGCACGCATCGAACACTAGAGTTCCTAACGATCCGACCAAAAACGGGAACGTTACGGCAAAGAAGAACGCGTTCATGGCGGGGAATCGCAATAGGATCGCGGCGCCATAGGTACAATTGGAGGCGAGGGTCAATATGAACATCGATATTGACAGGCCTGAGCACGATTGCGATATCCAGTTCTGATAGACCTGAGGGATTCTAGAGTCTAATTGGCACAGCCGTCCGATTTCATGGCGATAAACAGGCGACAAACCTTGAGAGGAAATATAGGAGACCAGAGGCCCAACTGACCAGTGATGTCGACAACAACTCCAATGGCGTCAATGTCGTAGAGTCGATACAGCTTGGCAACGCCCCCGTCATCAGCGATTTTCGATTATCAGGTTGAGAGAGCTTGACACGGAATGAAATGACACCAATGACCAATACTAACGGGATGATCAGAAGCGGTTTTGAACGCGAATACCACGGCTGTTGTTGTTGCTGCTGCTGCTCGTTAAGACCGTTATCAGTCAACAGGATGTACTCGGGTTGAACTCGATCGTTCCGATACATTGCTAGCTGGCAAAGGAGGACGATATCGACTAGACAGAAATATAGTCCAGTTATCTGTTGGGTTAATACTTGACGACCTAATATGCATGCCAGTAAGTTAAACATATCGCCAAACAACCTATCATTGATACACAACAGTTCAAACACAACTATGGAACCACAATAGGACATGACATGGCGCTAACCATGATAGGACGAACGCGGTCGATAGACCTTGGGTGGATTTGGAATGGAAATTTTGGGAGAGCTGCGGGAAGACGCAGACCATGGAAATAACAAGACTGATCCACCCTAATACGAATGACCAATAGTCTGCTGTGCTATACACACAATCATGAAATATCGCTCTTATGAGCTCAGAGGCGTTGTGTCCAGATTGGTCATCAACAATGCAGCTGCATTCACCCATCTATCCTCTGTCTATATATATGACAAAGGTCGATACTATTCTCTGAGATATTGATATTTACCTGTGCGCGTGTATTACAACGGAACATGACATATGCATGGGGTTCTTACGCCAGATCTGGCTGGGCAACCACGACCGCACACTATCGGTTCATTGTCATTGCCATGATTATCTTAATTACGACGACTAATGCTCAAGAGCATCAATGTCACATTTTAGAATCAATTCGTAATCAGCGAATTCGATCAGCATGGCTTCTGCCACAACCTTGACAGTTGGCACCGTTCATCCTGTTGCTAGCTGGACTTGAATGATAGTCACTTGAATGATCAGATGTGCACGACTGCATTTTCAAAACCGAATAGGTGTTGCCATTTCCTCAGCTCGTACAATTTGTTTTGAAGACCTGGCAGCACGCCATTCTGACTCTATAACCGAAATAATTGCCCATCCTTATACCATAAGAGTCATATCCATCGTTAGGGTGGTTAAAACAGGCTAAATCTCGGCCTCACTACAACAGGATCTTGATCAGCGTGAGAAATGTTTTAGCGATAATGAAGAGTTTACTGCATTCAAATATGTGATATTGTAAATAGGTTTAGAAAACCACAACCGCATTCTCGTTGATCAGTCGGCAAATCCATACTCAGCAGGATACCGGTGGAGCAAAGTGCCAATCCTTACTTTGTGATCCAGGTCTGTCAGCATATCAATTCGCGCCGAGAAATTGTCACCGACTTCCTTTGTGAGATGTTGTCAATCGCCAATCAGATTTAAGTTGGTACCCATTCACTACCGTCTTACCCCGAGTTGTACTAGAATTTGCCATTTTTTGCGAAATTTAGAAAGTTGAGGTGCTGTATTCTGATACAAGCGTTGTATTAGAATCACTTGTTATATAGGCGATTTGTCCAAGCCTGTAACAAGCGGGCTCACCGTCGGTGAGATATGTTTTCCCGAGTGCTGCTAGTTTTAAGGACAATATTTGGAGTACCGGTTTGCATCAATGGAAGACAATGGGAACTTGGACAACAGAAGGATTGGTTCTAAGGGCAAAGAACTGACTCCTGAACAACGGCGAAATGTTTACGAGTTTATGCTTGAACGCACGGTCGATGGAAACCTCCGGTATGGCGCTATGAAAGCTGCTGCAACCGAGTTCGTGATAACGCGGAAGGTTGTTTCGAATATCTGGTCACAAGGACGGAAATCGAAAGAAAACGGATCCATCGCAACTGACTTTACAAGTCGCAAGATTGGAAAGGTCGGACGGAAACGAAATGCCATAGGTTCAGCTGAGATTCAAGCGATCCCCTTGAGGCTTCGGTGCAACATTCGATCGATGGCGCATGCATTAAACATTGGGGTGGCCACTTTGCATGGACGTTTAAAGGAGGGGATTGTAAAGCCGAACACTAATGCTGTGAAGCCTTTCCTGACCGACGCCAACAAAAAAGCTCGACTCGAGT
>OUQQ01000050.1:60553-72981 GCA_900404475.1 Spongospora subterranea | reverse complement strand
AGCGATGACCAACCAAGACCAACATGGCGACACGCGTTGTAGCATCTTCCAGCTGACTACCAGTATTTTCAGATGGGAACCCGAACTCTCTTGGCTGTTGTAATGCCCATGCTATACATGAGGCATGGATTTCCATCATCAATGTGTTATCGTGCTGAAAGTTAGGCCCTCACGATTTTTGCGAGCGTTCTCGCCAACGCGTCAAGGTGGAGCTCTTTAACAACACTGCAACGCAAATGCTCAAACGGTGCAAAGTCCTGCAAAATCTTGATCCTTGGAGTGAGGTATTCCGCAAATTTCAAGTGAACTCGACATGCCAATGGACGCTTCATCTATGACAGGCAAATTGAAAATCCAAAGAACTGGCTCGCAACAGATTGTTTGGAACAGCATGCAGATTTACCCCCGAATGATCTGTTGTTAAAATTACGTCTCCGGTGAAAAAACAGAGTAAGATTGGTCGTCGTTTGATAAAAATCCTCTCAACGATTTATCAACGACTATCAAGTATCAGAAGCTCACTCTATTTTTCAGATCCTAACGATGGACGCTTCTAGTGAAAATAACGTCTGCCCATTGCTGCTACCGATGAACCAAAAATTGACCGACGCGTCCGGATCGCGTATGTTGGGAAACAGAAGTGCTGACGAGATCCGATATTCTTCAGGAGTTGGCACGGAAAATTGTTGTGCAACTGCTTCAGACTTTCGGATCTATGTACTGCAGGTGAAATATGTTTATTGAGATTTGTTCCGTCAGAAACTACATGCACACGAAACAACGGTGAACTGAAGAATGTGATTCTGGACGCAGAGCGCTTTCGAGTTGAATTTTTGACAACATTCATCTGATGTGGCCAGAACTGAGCGAACTGACCAATATTTTATTATCGCTGATCGGTAATACCCATCAAATCTGTTGCTGTGGTGATTGTTGTCAATATGTCAGTTGTTGTGGTGATTGTTGTCAATATGTCAGTTGTTGTGGTGATTGTTGTCAATATGTCAGTTGTATTACGCATATTGTCGGTCAACGACGTTGGCACATCGAGGACAGACCTGATGAAATGGTGTCGAATCCTCACCAATATGATCAGCAGGGAAATGCATCACATATTGGTGAGGAAGCTGGATTACGCCGACCTCGGGCCGATGAAGCGCTTCGGAAACCACGAGATGTAGAACTCCTTGGAACAACGCTCCCACGTTGCCTGGATGGGTCACCATCATCGCTGTCACTTCACTGCAATTCCCCAGTGTGTCAATGTCATAATATTGACATTGCTCGCAATGCGGTCACGGATTACATTCCGTTCGATCCTGCGGTTGCCAAAGTCGATTACAATGGAGTATGTGGGGGCGTTGTTCCAAGGAGTTCTACATCTCGTGGTCTCCGAAGCGCTTCATCGGCCCGAGTTCGGCGTCATCCAGCTTCCTCACCAATATGTGACGCATTTCCCGACACCATTTGATCAAGTCTGACCTCGATGTGCCAACGTCGTTGAACGACAACATGCGTAATACAACTGACTTATTGACACTGTAAATTGTAGCAGAAATTGTGGAAAGAAACACCACACTAGATAATGGCCACGCTTCCCAGCCAAGGCATCCAATTTTGTAGCCGATCGCAGCTGCTGTCGATGACGAGCACGAAACACCACCAGCGCATGGAGATGCGGCGCCCGTCTTTGTAGTTCTCCATTTTGACGACGGCTCTTTCGACGTCATCTGGAAAGGATTTCCACAGCTGCCCGATGACAAACCTACAACAACGGGATTAGTGGAGGTTCGTGGTGGCACCATTTGAACGAGGCCACAGAACCGCTCATGTCATCTCGCCCTCCAACGTTCAAATCGCTTTGACATGCCGATTCTTGGGGGGTTAACCTTGTTCGTATACTGACAGAATCCACGAACTGTGAGTTCCTGATCAAACATCCGACACAGCCCAAATACATGTTCGAAAAGGGTTCTTCACTGCATAATCTCGGATGCGAAAAGAAATCATGATCCAACACAGTGCGGCACCAGGTTCAGACGAGTGATGGAATGAACTCCACTAACCGAGCGGAACCACACGAAACCGCCCCCCAACATATGCGATCCGGACGCGTCGGTCAATCTTTGGTTCATCGGTAGCAGCGATGAGCAAACGTGAGGGAATTCAGCAAAGTGCAAGCATGCCGTTATTTCTACTAGGGGCGTCCGTCGTTAGGATCTGAAAAATAGAGTGAGCTTCTGATACTTGATTGTCGTTGACGAATCGTTGAGAAGCTTTTAATCAACGAAGGCAAATTTCACTCTAGTTTTCAGTTTCTACACGACGAACGCCAGCTACGCTGGCACCTTGTTGGAATATCAAAAAATCCTAGGCATGTAAGAGATTCCTCACGGCTCTGGTTTTCCAGCTCATATATGGAATGACGTTCCAAAAGCCGTTTCCGCCGGTGACAATACGCGCTGTTCAGATTGTTTCCGCATTACTCCATCACCGTACAGAGTTTCACAGGCGGCACTGATGCAAAGGCAACCTGGAAGTGGTCATCGAGTACATTCACTAAAATGCCACTAGCATTTCCCCCAAATACAAACGGCAACAAAACCAGTGATGAATTGAGGGTGGCACGCTTGTCATACAAGCGCACGTGATTCGGATGATCTTGGAGTCGTCCAAGGCATACGCGACCGTTGACCTCGAGAGAGACACTAAGACCATCAGAAGTGGTAGCTGCACTTGGAGTTTGCTCTCTAGCGTGGGTTTGCTGGAGGTAGTTGGCGATCCGATTCGCTGAGCGTGCCATCGATGCCTGTTGCATGCTGGTCCTGTATTACATTATTATGGGATCATAATACATATATGTTGTGTTCGTACTTCATTGGTTGAGGATACCGATCGCAATCGCCCAATTGCGTAAGGATGGCGACACTTAACACGCCTGTTATCAAATCTCCATGGATTGGGCACTTTATTCTTGACGGACGTTTTTTCGCGCGAAGTTCTATAAACCGAAGGACGATCAAGATGGGATACCAGCTATGTATTGTTGTCATCAGTTATATCCACTCCAGATAACGGGTCCAAATGCGACGTGAGAACTTCAAAGTGATTGCCTATGTTGGGCATTTCATCGACGAAATAATATCGCACGCAGAACTGTGGCGTTTGCGCATGTTCGTGCAATATCCTGGTAAATAGACGGCGCTCGGCAACAACATGGCGCCGAACTGTTTGCGATTATCGTTAGGCTGTTCGAACAACCTCAGACGTGATTTTCTTACAAGGGTCATTCCATTGGAAAGGAGTACCGCAGATTAAGACCTTGATCACCCTGGATTTGACCATTCGGCCAAACGCTTGCATTGCCTGTTCATCTAGCGGGAACGCACCCACATCTGGGCTGTTCCCCGAATCCAGCCATCGTACCTCGTCAATACACGACCACAACTGGTCATTCTCATAATGAGCCAATTCTGTCACCAGCTGGGCCAGGATCTCAAAATAACGCTAGGCTACGGTTCGGCAAATGTACCTGGTTCAGCACGATTCCTCCACGAGAAAACCCGACGAGAACAACGTGTCGGACCTGAGGGCAATTGCCCAATGATCGGCGTAAACTGTTGAGTAGACCAATTAGATGTTCCTAATAGCGATGTTGAGTACAATCCTGAGGTGTCCGCCATGGCGTTTGCAGTGCTGGCAGTTGAATGTTTTGCAAGAACAAAAAATAAAGATACTCACAGAGGTGTTCCCGAATTTGTCGTACAGCTTTGCGCTTCCGACTTGGGAAACGGAGGCAAAATTCGCAAAACATGACACTTCGCCGATCCGTTTGCTGGGTTTGATCAAAGCTACCATACCAATGGATGGATCGTTGGTAAGGAACTTGACCGCCGCCTGTTCGAACGACCACTCATTGAAATGTGGATTGATCAGGCGTTGCTCCTGCATGATATCTCCAGGGAATAACAGGGCGCATCGCGACTGCCGCCGCCTATCATCGATGGCACATAACACGCTGTTGACATGACCCGGGTCGATCCCGGCCAGATCCGGATGCCAGGTCAGGGCGATACCCCGGTCCAGGTCTAGCGCCATGGCCCTGGGCTACCTACCTGTACTTGGCCTCCGCCCGTAGTAACATCATCACCGAATCCAACGTTACGCCCGCGTTATAGCAACCACGGGTGACGAGGCCACGCTGACCGCGACGGGAAAGTCAACCCGCCCCAACCAATATCGATGGCAGGCGGGGTACTGTTGGTTGGCGACATCATTGGCACTGGTCCGGCTGATAATTAGCGTTTGGTGGTCATCCAGCTAACGCGACCATTTACACCCCAAGTTACGTTCAACATTCTCGTCAGTCTTAAGGAGGCGGGTCTTTGTGACAGGAGAAGGCTCCGGCAATTGGCGTTGTCATGATGTCGTCTACGTTGTTCCTCACGCCCAACGTAATCGATTCTTCGTACTAAGTCCTCGACAGAGGCCGGAATACGTTGATATCTCTGATCTGGCGAAGGAGTTGTGAATCTGTCGGCGCTTGATCGGAGCAGGCGTGGCTCTGCCAACGATGGTGTGTTTGACGACAATTAAAGCGCGATAGCGCTGGATACGAACAGGGAACTTGCACAGGCGTTCGAACCTTATTGATCTTAGACACCACTTCATCAATGACTTAGCGCGAAGGGGACTCGTAAAGATCGAAATACGTTGGCAAACGTCGCTGACGTCGTGGCAACGCCACGGCGGACGTTGCCTTCTCCTGTCACAAAAACCGTCGTCTGACGCCCCCGCAAGATTGAGGAGGACGTTGACCTATCGGGGTTCTGGGGCTCACATTGCCAGGCGGCGTCACTTGTGTGGATAGTTGGATCAGCGTTTTGAGGAGACGAAGATTGCACCGTGTACATCAACACACCTTCGAGAGCTGTACGCGATCAATAAAATACCTGTCTCGTTTTGAAAAGTAATTTGTCAGGTCGCGATAAGTGAGCACGCAAAACAATTAATTGTCAAACCAAGATTCACTGATGGTTTTGTAATTGATTGCACTACAGGTAGTGTGAATGGCCTGGGCATGCTTTCCGGAACCTGTTATTTGAACCAAGAAAAAAACAACATCGAAGAAAAATAGACAATATTACATGGAGGGGCAATCTCGAAAAGCCCAATTTGTCGTGTGGGAGTTGATAATTGGCTGTTGGACCCGAAACCAATATCATTTATCAGTGTCCCTGAATAGTGTTCGGTCGCCATGAGGTTCCGGTTCATATCGGAACCTCGTGCGATTGAGGGGAAGGATTTGGGCCCTAATCCGATTCAACTGCGCCCTTTGAACCAATCAGGAGATTAAACCCCCACAGGAATCAATGGCGCAATCGTCGGTCGTCGCACGGATGGCGACCTGTTGATCGACCCGGCTGTGGGCGATATCAATAAACTAGGGCACGCGCGCCCCCCAATCTCGTCTCATAGAATGTGTTGAGTGGTGAAGGGGCGGGGAGGTGGCGATAGTCTATATATCTATCTATATATATATATATTCCGAGGGGCGTCCGATGGCCGACACACATCGCCAGGTCTCATTAGCGTCGTCCATTAAACACGATGACAGTATTACGGCCGTTCCCCAGATCCCATCCAATCTATCGACCATGAACGCCGATCAGATCTGCGACGCGTTCCTATCGAGCGAGGGGGTTTACGTCCAGGAAGGTTTGCGCCTGCTCAGCGAACACTTCGAGAAGCGCCTGCGCTGCCATAACCAGGAGAATTGCCCCATCTTGACCGAGATCGAGATCGACAGCATATTCCTGAATATCGGGGGGATATTCGCCGTCAACAGCCGGCTCTATAAGGAGCTGTTGGCGGCGCGATTGGCCGGCAACCTGACGTCGCAATTCGGCCTGATCATGACCCAGATGATCCCGTACTTCAAGCTGTACGCCAACTACATCAACCGGCAGAAGGCGGCCGTCCAGACCCTGCTGCAGCTGCGCCGCCGCAAGAGCCGCTTCCAGGAGTTCCTGAACATCAGCGAGCGGTGCTGCGGTAATCGCCCCGTCCACAAGCTGATGGAGGGGCCGTTGTTTCGCCTGCCCCAGTACATCGTGTTCCTGGCGGCGCTCCTCAGCAAACTGCCGGACGGGACCGACGCCAGCGTCGACGTTCTTAACGCCATTCGCGCCATCCACCAGGTAACGATGGCCCTCGTCGCCAACGGCTGAATTCATTCGTTGTTCCAACGCGCGCGACCACGTTTAGGTCGCCGATCACGTGTCCAACAACCTGAAGGACGACGCCCAGCGACGTCAGGTCGTGAAGTTCCAGGAGAAGCTGTTCAAGGGGAGCGTCGATCTGGTCAGCCCGTCGCGATTGGTGTTGAAGTTCGGCGAGCTCGACAAGATGTTCCAGAAGAAGTCGCGCTTGCACAAATCGAAACGATATCTGTTCGTTCTGTTCAACGATATGCTCCTGTACGCGTCGATTCGAACCGCCGTCCAGTCGTCCAAGGTCAAGCACGTGCTGCAGCTGTCGGATATGTCGATCGCCGACATTCCGGAGAAGCCCAACAACCCGATCCACAACGCGTTCTTCATCGTGTCGAAGACCAAACCGCTGACAATCGTGGCGAAAAGCGCCGAGGACAAGCTGGGGTGGATGGAGGTGCTGAACAAGGCCATCGGCAACTACAAACTGCTGCAGTCCGAGTTGGTCGGGCAACCGGTTCCGGCGGACGGCGTCGAGTTCGAGAAGATGATCCTGAAGAAGAAGTATCGTACTGTAATTCACCAGACCGATGGCGTTAGTGCATTTACCGTTTTCGGGTTGTCGTGTTCGTTTGTTCAACGGTGTTGTTCAGAAAAGGGGGCGACGCGTGCAAAGTATGTTCGACCCTCCAGAAGCGTCGAAATCGATCAGCGTTCGACCGATGCCGACGGGAAACAACACGGGTGGCGCCGCGATAATCGCCAAACCCACCGGTGCCGAAGCGATTCCGCCGCCGTCTGAACCGTTCGTGAATCCAACACAATCCGACCGGCACGACGGCCAATCCGGACACGATCCGCCCGAGCCTGTGGAGAATTCCGACGACGACGACGACGATCCGGTGGAAGACCGGAATGATCCAGCGCGTGTCACTGAGGAGAACATCGCCGAGCGCGATCTGGATTTAGACATTCTGCCTCCGCCACCGCCGCCGCCGCCGCCGTTCCCGCTAAAAACGACTCTGCAGACCCGAAGGAATTCGGCACCGACCCGATGCGAATCGAGGAGGAGCGTCTCTGTTTCGGCCCACGAGCGTCCGGCGCCAACGACACATCAACAACCACTATTGTTTCTGTCCGATATCAGAGCGGGGAAGGAACTGAGAAAGGTCGTCGCCGGCCCAAAGCAACAGCGGACGCCGGAGTTCGAACGCGATCTGCACGTGCAGCTTCAGTCGTCACTGGATCGGTATCGACGGTTCGTCCAGCACGACGACGATGATCTTTCCGAGTCCAATTCGTGGGAGTAGTAGTATAAAGCGAATAATAATGTTCGAGTGAGCGCCGCGTGTTTTGAATCATAATTAGGTTTTACTTGAGGAGATTGGCGTGGCGGTTTTGCAGTAGGTGGATGCGCAGACTACGCTCGGCGTTCTCCAGCGACGACATTTTCGAGAGCAACGTTGTGATGTGGGCCATGGTCGACGATTCCTTGCGGATCATGGTCGCCATGGTGGCGACCGCCTGTTCCAGGGCGCGAACACGATCCGCGGCGTCGTGCGTCTTGTGGAAAACGCGACCCAGCACCGCCTGACAGCGCTGGAGCGATTCCAGCAGCGCCTCGTCGGACGACCAGTATAGGTTGGCCGTGGGTAAATGACAGGACGATGCGTTGACAGCGTTGACCAGCGCCGCGTGCTTCGGCAATGTGGTTTTCAGAAGCGCCCTCAGCTTGCCTGCGCCTTTCTGATCATCCAGGACGTTATCGATCGCGTGATGAACTTGTTGACGTTGGAGGTAAAGGGCGAGATTGGTCCTTTGGCGATGTTTGGACAATATCGAATCGTGAACCGCCATGCTCCAGTCCATGAACGCCCTCCTTGATCGGTCCTGCGTCTGCGCCAGCAGGGCGCGGGCAAACGCGCACTGCGCCATCACATTGGCGAGCAGTTGCGAGGCGCGAATGAGCTGCGCCCTGGACGTGACCTTATTACCTTCCTTATCGTGACGTTGCTGTCCGACCATCGGACCAGCCGCAACCGTTCCAGGAACGGATTCCTCTTTTGGAACAACCGACGACAGCCTCGCGTTCACCCGCATTTTCCTGATCGACGCCAATCCCGCTCCTGGAGTGTTCGGCCTGACTTTGCGGACCGACGATGACCGTTTGATCGTGGATGGGGTCTTGCTGGACGACGGGGTCTTCGACGACTCTTTCTCCTCAACAGGACGTTTCTTCGGCACAGAAACGGACGACAGATATCGCGATTTCACTAAATAGGCGCGTCATGCAATTCAGGAATAATTGGTTGGGATCAACCCTGTTCGATTACCATTCACGACGCGTCTGGACGATCTGGGAGCCACCGTCCCTGGGCCAGCTTGACCGGCATCCGGCGCACGAGGTCGGGCCGGCGTGTTGAACGCTAGACGCGTTGGCAATATGAGGCCGGGGACGGGCGGCGACGACGGCGGATCCATCGCCGGGCGAGTTGCTGATGTACTGTACCTGGACCGCCCTGCTGTTACCGGCTAATGACCACTGGCCACGTTACGGCAATACAGTCGCTGATTATTGGGCACTGGATCAGACTGGACAACGTGATGAAGACGAATTCGAAAAAAAGCGGTGGACGTTTGGTCTTGAATACACAGGATGTGGAAAAGGGCGATGACCGTTCTATAAGGTCGATGGAGAGATGGGCTTTTGGGGCGGGCGGTTTATAGGGGTTTATTGAGATCGCCAGGGGATAAGGCCGTGATCGTCAGACCATGGATAGACGGGATCCATTCCTTGATCAGGTTGTTGATCACGCGATGACGCTGGGCTGTTCCGATACCCTCGAACTCGCTAGACACAACGCGAACGGACAAAAACGTGCCTGAAAAATCGGTCTCGGATGACATTTTTGATTAATCGGATTGGCTGTGCCATTTACCGCATCCTCCAGATGTGTCGACAACGTCAACAACCGGCTCTTTCAGCGATGAACGCAGCCGCAATGCGATCTGCTCCTGTATGGACCCAGGCAGGTTGGACAAGGAGCGGCGGAAGCGCGACACGAACATCATGGCTCGACGACGACCAGGAGTGGATGGCGACACCTAATTATTATCGCCGTGACCTGGACCACATGGCGACAACACCCTGACCCGCCCACTCCGCATTGCCCACCTCTACAGAATTACGAACCAAACCCAGGGTCACACAGGAACTTGCCAAGAGAATCGAGAAGATAATTCGCGACTGGTTTGTTGAGGGCGTTCATATCTCGATCAGTAATTCGGTGTCGACTCGAAATCGGCTCGGAATAAACGTGTCGACCGATGTTTTTTTTGCACATTCCGGAACGATCTTTTGTATTCTGGATTAAACGGGGGATATGGCCATTATCCATTTACCGCGGTTGTGCAATTACGGCCCGGATCAGGCAGTTGCCCTAATGGAGGTCTTGGCCCCGAACCCCCGCGATTCCGGCGACGGTCCCGATCGTAAGCGGGACGGGGTCGACGGCGATCGCCACGATGGCTATGCGTCGGAGACCGACGATCTCGAGCTCAACGACATGGCGTTCACGTCGGATGGGAACCGTGATGCGGAGCGGTTGCCGGCCAGCCGACTGACCTGGGAGGTTGGCGCTCACGATATCGTGGAGGAGTTCTGGCTGATCCAGCGCTTCTATCGGAAAATGCTGAAGGACCTGGTAATCGATCAGATCACACAAGTCGATCGATCTCTGCCCCCGATACTAAAACGGGCGAACTGTTGCCCAGGTTGACATCATGGACGCGATCTCGGCCGCTGGAAATGTCGTCGCCGCCGACGATATCAGCGCCATCTTCATCAACACACGGCTGCGGTTCCATCTCGACCAGGGAATGTATTTCCACGTGATGCAGCTCCGAGCAGATGGCGCTCTGCTGGACAACATGCCGACCGTGATCCTGCTCTATATGCCACTGTTCGACCTGTATAGGCAGGTCGTTGCCCAACACGGTACCACATTCCAATCGACAGCGCCATGTCATCCATATGACTGGGATCTCCGCCGCGTTCAGGTCAATGCTTGACGACGTTTCAGAAGATATCCCAGGAATCGCCAGCGTTCAATGACATTTTCGCCTGTAAGAAGTTTGACTTTCCTGCGATGTTGTTCGCGTCGCTGAATCGGGGTAATGGCTGCCCTGTTGTATGGTGATCGATGCCCTTACTGACAATGATGGCGATATAAGTCCCACGAACGTTGGTCAGTCTCGCCCGGCTAATGAAACTGCACCGGGCCCTGGACGTGACGCCGAGCGATAACCTGACGACCGCGCTGGCGACAATGGCGTCGCTAGCCCAGGAAATCACCGCCATCAGATCCTATTCCGGCGTACAGGCACTGAAACAGGTCCAGAACAACTGGTTCCAAGGAAGAATCGCCATACATAATGGGACTCGATTCTTAATTCGATCTGGAGTGCTTTGGAAGGTTCTCGCCTGCAATAGGTTGAAGACGCCTATTTAACAGTGGAATAGTTCGTGCCAGGAAGGATATTTGGAAACAAAATGCGGCTACTGGTTTGTGTTCTTTGTGACGACGTAAGGTTATATGAATGCGTTGAACACAATACCATTCATTTTGTTGTCAGCTTTTCCTGTACGGACAGCCGAAAACGGAAACGTCGCCCGTCGCCTTGAAGCGCATCATTCCTATCGCCGGATTAACAGTAAAAAAACTGCCAGAGAACTCATTTGAGCTGCGGAGCCCCAGCAAGTCCATTAAGGTAGCGGCAAAGAGTATGGACGATTGTGATTTATGGATTGGTTGGTGAATATATTCGGCGCTTGGCATTACAATAACAGACGATAAAAGCTGAATTTCCACAGATGATATTAAGAAAGCGATCGAGATGTCGGGTCTCCGACGGCGTGTACGGCTGTCAATGTCGATAAAGACTCAAATCCGATAAAGGCTGCGAATTCAAAACGTACTACCTTCCCATTAACCGTAAAAATGGGTTGGTCTTGACGCTGTATAAAGTTACGATTCCTTGTGAGACCGATAAAACTTTGCCAAGGCCCCATACGCTTCGCCAAAGCTAGCCGGTTCTGCGATCCGATTTCGAAGCCAACTGGGGATTTGCTGTCGAACCCGTGGACGGCGATAGCGCTCATCCAGCAGAATAATCGCAGCATAATCAGCGCGATGACGTATGGCCCGGCCGATACTCTTACGCCACATCAGACCTGGGTTTTAGACAGAATGTGTTAAGCTGACAATACCTGATTGACCGCTCTCATGCATAACGTCTCGAAATATTGCTCACCGGAACCTTGACCGTGGGTGGCATCCATATAGCGCATCCTTTCTTGCAGTTCAAATTCATTTGGGTTGGCGTAAGGCATTCCAACAACTACTACCAACTAAAAAAACCAAAAAAATCAGACGAACGATACTGAGAGACTAGGCAAACATACTCGAGCGAGTTCATCTGAAAAATTAATTCCTTCCGACATTTTTCCGCCGACAACACAGAACAAGATTGCACCTAGGCACTCAAGGTAAGAATCTGCTTCTCTAGAAAAGGCGGTGCGCACCTTTCCCTGATTTGCTGTGAATCCTTAGTGTGTATTCATCAAGCGTACTCTGAACATCAGACGATTCTCGAGGTTCACGAAAAACCACTTTTCGTGCGCGAATTCGGTCAAGAAATCCGTTTTCCTGCAGTGACAAAACCACCTCTGCTTCATAGGCGTACGATGGGAAAAAGCATACTATGCCATCAGGAGCGATAGAAACAAGGTTGCTGCGTTCAGTTATCAGGTGGATTTGTGATGCCAACCAGATTGTGTTTACACTAGTGTTCGGCCAAGTTCAAGAAGAGTTGTTTGCAACGAGCGTTGAGAATAAGTGAAAGTTAAATTCGATTTTGTGGGTCCGGAGGCCACTATGAATGCCGATACATTCGCTGGTGGTACGATATGGCCGCAGGAAAATAGGCCAACATTGCCTGGACAACCAGGGAACAGTTGCTGCGAATAAAACTGATACGGCTGCATTGTGCCACCAGCTAAAATAACGCATCGTGCTTCACTTGTAATTTTGCTGAAGGCGTTAGCGGGATTTAATAGCATGAAACGAATCGAAGGAGTCTCCGCTTTGACAATCTGATGAGGCTGAAGAATTAGAACCACCTGAGGAGATCGAAGCATCGATCTTCGACTTACAA
>OUQQ01000050.1:45064-55869 GCA_900404475.1 Spongospora subterranea | reverse complement strand
GGAGGCTGCGCACCCTGTTTGCGTTTCGTCGCCAAATTTCTTCATCGAACCCTGAGATTACACGATTATTCGTCATAATAAAACAGGTGTAGTCGTCCCATGAGGTAGCATCATGGGAGAAAACGGTGCCAATGCGAGGATTGTCCAAGAGATTTTTCAGGTGGCGGCAGTCCAACGAGAAGGATGCAGCATGACCATACTTGACGTGTTAGACGCATATGAAGTAGTACTCCCTCGGCATGGCCTACGAACTGACGCGGATCTCACATACTATCAGTATTGTTCTTGAAGGTGGGCAACTAGCATATTGCTCAGAGGAGTCGTATAGGAAATTGCTGGAAAGCTTTATCGACGAATCCTGTCCATCAAATGCAGCTACGGTGAGCACAGACCGCAAACATCGAGATGCGACCATCCATTATCACGTCCTTAGCGATGATAATCCTCCTGGAAACGATCCCAACCCTAAGTCGCGGAGTGAAGAAAGTATATACGATCTTGCTCTTCGTTGCGATCATTCTTTGCGTGAAGGCACGTTTTCCGCCTGGAGAAAGTATGGCTTCGTATTTAAAAACTCGTTTCACAAAAGTAAAAAGTCTTTAGAGTTACAATTGAGGGCAGGGTTTCTCTGATTCGTCAGCGCGCCTTCATCGCTCGCGCTGTCGAACATTTTGAATTTCACTCAATCCAATTCGCTCTTCGAAAGTGGCAATTGTTCGCAAATAGTAAGAAAAACCACTTTTGCAGTACGTGTTTGCCTAATACAAAGCCCTAGGCTCTCGAGCACATTCCGACAACAATAGGCTCGCTGCCTCTTATTTGCTTAATCAAAGGGCACGTTTAATTTTTCATGCACTCCGCACGCGCGTTCAGCGTAGGGCATTTTGTAGCACAATTTACGAGAAGGTTCAAATCAGAGTTGTTCAAGTCACACTATCTGCTGTGCTGAGAAATTGGAGAACAGCGCTTCAAGAAACTCTCCTTATCGAACGTAAAAATGAGGTAGGCTGCCCCAAACAGTGAATGCAGCAAATGTTGACAAGACATAGGGACAGATACAGACTCGAACACTTTCTTTGATGTGGGCTGAATGGCGTAATTTGTTCCTTCATGTTAAACAAGCAAGACGATGCCTCATTGTAATTTTCATGCATCGCTGGCACCGCCAGTGCCAATATCGACAGGCTAGCTGCACTTTTACGCGTACAGCTGTCAACGCTTTACTATTGTGGCTAAAGGTTGCGTTCAAGTTCGATTTATTCAGCACTCTACACTGGAGGTAATTTTCACCAATACTGGAGTTTTACAGGATTTACTTTTTTCAGAGATGCACAACAAAGTTTGTTTAGGATCAGAATGAGTATATCAATAAGGTGGAAACTTTCAAAGCATGCTCCATGTGTGGCTACCATGCGGCTGGCTTTCAAACCATTGCTTATCACCACATTTCGTGAATGGCGCGGTTGGTCGCATGATCGGCGCAGAAGAAAACGTTTTTCAATCCATTTTTTTGCAAATTGTTATCACCATCGTAAATCCAGAAGAGAAGAGCTTCTCCAGCGGTTCACGTGCTATATCAAAAGCAACTCATTTTTGGTAAACAACAAACTATCTTGTGAAAAGTCTGTTTCAATTTGTGGACTTTTATAGAAGTGGAAGACCTTATTCAATTACGAATCATTGTTTCGTCGTCTTCAGCCGCAATATGTCATGCTTCGCCAGAAAGCCATGATTCGTTCTAGTTGGGCTAATTGGCGAGCTGTGCAGCGTTCACAAACGCTATTGAATAGGTAAGGATACGGTTAATCTCCAGCATTTTTTTCAAAAAAAACTACAGACAGCGTGCATTTCAACATTTTTCAAAGTGGAGAGCAGAATTTATATCTATCGGGAATAGGCAGCTGCAACTGGATTTTGCCAAGCAAGTTCACGATACTGCATGCTTGCGAAATTCCCTTCGACTGTGGATTTCCTCTTTGAGAATCAGACATTGGTGTGCTAATGCCGAGGGTATTTCTGATTCATTTCGCCGACAAAAGCTTGTGTTGAAAGTAATGGATCGCTGGAGATTTGAATCACAGAAGCGTCAGCAACTTGGAGTTCTTATTGAAACTGCCGTCAAGAATATCTACTTTCGCAAACTTGTTCATTCGCTTATGCTTTGGAATCAGTTCACAATCCGTCGAAAGGTATGGTGACGAATCATTTCGGTAACTTTGTGAACAGGTCTGAATTCTTAGAATCAAGAGCATGCGCTCAGGGTGGCAAGAGATTACAGAATAAGGAGCGCCTTGGTTAAAGGGCTGGCATTGTTCCGCAATGCCGTTGCCCTATCCAAGTTACGAATTCGCATGAAGGGAGATGCTGATGATCAATGTAGACGTATGCGATTACGCAGGGGTGTTACGATCCTCTCTTTCAGAGTTCGATGTAGTCGAAAAGGAAAACTAATCGCTAGCTGTACAATTTTCAACAAATATAGGAAGACATGGCTTTGTTGGAAAGACGTCTTATTATCCAAAAAGTATAATCGCAGCGCCGATTTGTTTCGTCTCCGTCGCAATTTTGAGCAGTTCCGTCAAGTTCTCGTACGCAACACTTCAGATGATGCATTGCATCTGACTTTTTTTGAAAGCCGAAGAAAAACTATCAACCTACAAGTTTTCTTTCGACAATGGGTGAAGCATTTGTTCTTCCAAATACATCTGCAAAGGCTCACCTGCGTAACATCACTGAACAAGGCCAATCGCTGTGTCAAAGAGAGTTGGAAGATATGGTATTCATGTCACCAATGCCTCAGGCGATTGGATGACCTTTCACATAATTTTTTACATCAACATCATCGACAACTAAAGGTTCGAATCGTAAAGCTCTGGGTTGCCAAGACCCAGCATCTAAAATCGTTAATGGGCTTATATCAAGAGTTCTGCCATTGCAGGTCTTACCGGGTGATTGAAATTTCTTTTCTCACATGGCGCAAAGCCCTGGCAACTCAGTTAACAATAACTGTTAGAGTTAACGTTTTTTTCGAGCGAAACCAGAACCAGCTGTTGATATCGTTTTTTGAAAAATGGCGTGAACGATTCGGCCAGCTTCAGAATCTGAACAACGCATGTATTTATCTTTCAAAAAAACGTGCCCTTGTTTTCCTCACAGCATGGGCCGGTGCCTGTCGCCGGCGTGTTAAGTGTGCTGACATGGTTCACCGAATCGCTCGCTTAATGGAAAAGCTGCAAATGCGGTTAGCGTTTCGCCAATTAAGGTCCATATCGTCAACGCTTAGCTATCGACAAATAGTATTACGTCGATGTGTCGAAATTCGACTTGAATTTGTCCTTTCCTTGGCGATAAGAAAGTGGCGCAAACAGCACAACTTCAGGAAAATGCATCAACGGGTGAAAGTCATTCGGTTTCGTACTTTGTACAGAACCCATTTCTCAATTTGGTTAAGAGAATATTCAGTTTTCCTGGCCAGACATCGCATTCTTGTTTTATCGTTCATGCAAACCTGGATTAGTTGGCATAAATGTCGAATTGCCACTTGCAGCTTCTCTCAAGCTATATCGCGCCGCCATATCGTAGCTATTTGTGCCGAGCATTTTCGTGTTTGGAGATGCTGCTTTCTCAATAGTTCAAAGGCGAAATATCATCATAAATCGGTACTATTACGCAGAACGTTTTATACATGGCAGCGTCGAAATCGCATCTTACAAAGCGCCGGCATTGCAAACAAAAAAGCGATACTTAATTCTCAGAATATTCTGCTGCGACGTGTATTTCTGGAATTGAAGCGAATTTCTTATCTCAAGACGTCTCTAAAGAAAATCTACATTCGATATTGTCAGCGCCTATTATCTTCATTTTTTTTCAGTTGGATTGTCTGTCTCCAAGCTAATCGTCGGGCTAACGGCGCGATGCAGAAGCGCGCGGTTAGATTATTTCAAGCCTGGAGTCGCATGACGCTCATGAAGAATCGAGCTCGAGCCGCAAACCAGTGTCGTCGATCGAAAACCCTTTGCTTCGCTTATACCTCTTGGAAAAACGAATTAGAAGATCAACGAGCACTTAGAATTAAATGTTCGTCTGTTTACCAATTATTTGTTCAGCGGACCATCAGAATGAGCGTCATTCAATGGGTACAATACTCCAGATCACATTCCTCAAAAAGGCAATTTCTTGCCATTGCTTCAGCGTTCCAGAGGCGAAAAATGTTGAAGCGATCCATTCTGGGTTTACTTGAGCATCGGCGGGTCACCCAATTATATCACCGCGCTTATAAGCGTATTAATTATTCTTTGTTCAAATCTTTCATTTTTACAAGGTGTTGTCTCGGTTGGGTTATGTGGATTTGTTGCGATATTGATTCTGAGTTAGATGGCGATTCGTTGCCGATCGCCGAAGGGCTTCAGACGCTGCTGCAGAAACAATACGGCTGATACATTATCGTTCAAGTCTTTGTGTTTGGCGCAGAAGATTGCAACGCCGTTACAATATAAGAAACCAGGTTCGGAAGCTGCAGGTATCCAAGAGTTTTAGAGCTTGGATGGCATATGCCCGCAACAAAACAAAACTAATGATGGTTATCCATCGATGTCGAGCTGGCCTGTTACATTCCAGCAAACAGAACAGTTGGGCTGTTTGGGCTTCTCAAAGGGCGTTTCAAGTGCGAATTCGCGAAGACCAAGACCAGGCACAGCAATATCACTACCGGTGCCGTCTTTCGCAGACTTTCCGCATTTGGTCATACTCCTTTACAGTTGTCGAGCGCAATCGATGCCTGGAACAGATGGTTGTGGATGTTCGCAGTCATCTTCGTCTTGTTCGTGGACTAATTGGTTTAGTTGGGTGCATCCGCCTTCGGTCTCGGTTACGTGAGCTGTCCTTGACTATTGGCATCAGACACAGCAAAAACATTACTAGAACAGGGTTCGAGGCCTGGTGTCTGGCCTATTCTTTCAACTGGAGACAACGAGGACTGATTCGAGCCGCTATTCGATATAAATTACGCATCCAATGGCGCAAGCTCCGTATCGCTGCCCAGCTCTATCATCGATACAATCGGATCACTAGGGGACACTCTGGAAAGCTCAAGACTCACTTTTGGCGTCGCTGGACTCTCTCCTACACCGTTTCGCAATCATTTCGAACATTTGTGCAGAAACGTCAAGAGATGTTTCAGAGATCATCGATCAGGAACTGGCGAGGATACGTTGTCAAGGTTAAGAGGAACAAACGATCGCGTGTGATTCTATCTCAGCGTCTAGCCGTGGCCTGTCCTTGGTTTCATTCAGCGTTTCGGTCAACTACCGAATCAGCTGCGACCGGCTTTAGAGCTTGGCTCGGGTTCGCAAAATCGAAGCAGAGGTCTAGGCAGATTTTCAGTGAACTGACGTGCATGTGGAACAGCCAAAGGTTCGTATGGAAAATGCCTCATTATGATTGCAAAAAGGTATGCTCATTTTTATTAAGGCACGCCGCCCGAAAAAATGCTGCTTTCCTTGGATGGATTGGAGTTCATGTAGATGCTCAGTATCGCAAACATTTTGCAAATCTACATAAAGGTAATTGCCATTCGTAAAAATAAGACAATACCTGATGATTAAACTCAGATCAAGCCGTCCGACATTGGAGATATTGGACGTCCACAAGGAAAAAACGACAAATCCAGGTTCAATCAGCGGTTAAGTTCTATCAACAATCCTTGTATTGGAACTGTTTCAACATGTGGCAGCAAATGCTTCTTGTTTCATGGCGCATTAGAAAATCAATACGAATATTTGCAGCAAATCAGATAATTCTGGTGAAACGCCAAGCACTACATATATGGTTTGAAAAGTTCATCAAAATTTGTAGCCGTCGTGAGCTCAAGTTGAAGGCGATTCGATATCGTCAATTGAGTCTCATGCGCAAAGTATTTGTGTCGATCGCTTTGCAAGCGCGGCTCTCGAAGCGCCGTTTAGAATACGTAACCGTTTATTGTGAAAGGGCTCGACTGATGGTGCAAGCCCGATGTTTCCATCCTTGGAAGGCACATACCCATGATCAACGCCAAAAAGAACAGGCACGCCGGTTATACGAGCTGACGATACTGTGCAAACGAGAAGCATTTCTGGCGTGGCGAATGTATGTTCACAGGATAGCCGTCACCAGATCAAAGCTAAACTACAAAAGCAGATAATAAACAGATATGAGCAGATTACACGTCGCCCACTTCGCATCCGATCCAAACAGGTTCTACCGGCTCAAAATCCTTTCATCAACGTGCAAATTCCACATGACATAAAATTTTGGTTGCAGGGACTATAAGAGGATTTCAAAGCGATACCACCCGTATACGATCGCATGTACCCTGAGCAATACAAATCGATAGATCCAGAATGAGCGATTATGAGTTCCCAATTCGGATGACCTGGACTGCCGGATCAGGCGCCTCTCACACCGCTTTTTTCCTATCTCTGTTTTCCATGATTGGTGCAGGCTGTTGCATTGCCGCTACTTCGCAGCTTAATTCACAGAACGACACCAAATCAATCATGCAAGAGGCGTTCGCCGTATCCGGCGCCATTATACTTTTTTCAATATCGATTTTCTTGGCAACATTGCCGTTCAGGCAAAAACAGATACATGTTGTGATTGGGCAACAACGAATTGCAATTTTGGAAAGACGTTTTCTGCTGGGGCAGGATAAGCTCTTACGTGAAGTACCAGCTATCGATTTTGTAGCAATCTCTTTGGAGCATCGCGCGAAAGGAGGACACAACATATTATTCAAATGGCAAGATCAAGAAAAAAACGAAATCTCGACAGCAATCGAGGTAAACCATGACGCAAAACTGGACGATTTCATCGAACAACTGAATGTCGAATGCCTCAAACGTTCCGATATATTAGATCCCGAAAAATAATGCAACGTGATATTAAACTAAATGCGCTGAAAAACATTTCAAATGAATGATTTATTGATGCGTTCTTAAATAATGAGAAAGCGCACCGACCGAGAAAAACCTGTAGACGATAAGTTTAACTTATACAATACGGATTCAATGTAAATACGCGAGAGCCGCAAAGGTTCGTTCGATGGCGCGCGTCTGCATTTCCTCAACAACGTCCTCGGTTGTTGACGTAGTGACTACGTTTACATCGGGTGGATATAGTGACCACCTATAAACAGAACAGTAAACCTTCGAGTCATAAACCCCATCATGGGAATAAATACCAAGGTGACTTTGCCATTCTGATTCGCGAAAGTGAATCGCATTCTATTCTAGAGATAACTAGGGCCTCGCAATCTACAGGAAGCACCGATACACGTTCAATTGTCTCAAAAGGAAGGCGCACGCCCAGGAGCGATGCTAAGAACGAACTAGCAAAAGGCCGAACCTGCTCTGTCTTTTCACTGATCTGCACATTCATACATAGCCTGCCTCAATTTTCTGCCTAGACATAACAAATAACATACCACGTTCAACAGGTCGGGGCAGAAAAATTTGGGAATTGTCGCACTGAAATTTCGCGAGATCCAGATAGAATTTGCATCTTTATATGCTTCAGACGATGTTGTGACATAAAAGGGCGCTACATGAACCTCTTGAGACAGAAACATTTCCCTCATTGAGCCGTAATAACTAACATATCGTCCTACGTTAATACAAATAAACCACAAGTCTGGGCAATCGTAGTAATGCCCAAACACTAAATTTGATACCTGTTTGCACATGAGACATCATAACCACAGGCTCTGTGGACTGATCGACTTTCAGAGGATTAGGACTACGAATATGACCGCGAATCTGAACCAGATCTGAAATAGCATTAGCGCGATGATGATGCCGTTAATGCACGTTCAGACCTGTCCGTTTTCTTAAATCTAGCTTAGAAAGATCCTAATAAAGGGCTTGAATTAATTATGGTCAGGTAAAGCAATGGACCAGTAATGGGTACATCATATATTGGGGCGTTGCCGATTGAGTAGGATCGATGTAAATCACGTAGAGCTCCAGTGAAATACAGAGCCCCAACAGCATGAAGGCCATAGGTGACGGCCGACCATATGGAATCGGATGGCGATTGTGAAGACGATGGAGACGACGATAAGTTCATTGGTTTCCCCTATAACTGGATGTTAGGGTTATGCGCAACCTCATGACCATCAGCAGTCACCTCTCTGACTCTGAGGAGATGAACCGGGTGCAACCCCATGAGGCATGATGTCANCCCTGGTTCGGTGAGCGGCAAAATTCGGTTCCCCAAAATGTGTCACCTTTCGCATGATTCATTAAGATTTATTTCGGTCCAGTTTTCGGACAGACAGTTTTTTCCTGAGAGCGGGTATGAGAAATTAACCTTTCTCCGGCCCGTCCAGACCCATCGGAAAAAATAGTTCGCGCTAATCATTATCGAATTAACCAGGTCATCGGTTCGTCAAAGCGCATTACTATCGCTGGTTTTTATGTCAGCACTTCGCATAGCTACCAGGTGTTTTCGTGGGCGATAGCTCGAGCATGTCATTCGATTATTGTCAACGTGCGCCATTAGAAAACTTCAACCTTGACTTGAACATGGATTTGGATTTGTTATTAACGATTTTTCATGTCCTCTCTATATCAAGCGCTTGATCTATTTCTCGTTACGAGGCCTCATTCCTAGTGTGCGAGTAATACCTGTGTGAACGATAACGCTGTACTGGTCACCGTTACCTTATCTGAACCTAACCCGCCCACTCATATACATTACACCCGGCGGTATCGGCGATCAGGTCCGTTATCGCGATCATAACGGAATGTGTCCGTAAGAGGAAGGGAGACGAAGGCGGTGCCATCAACATTATTTGGGGCATCTGAATCAAATCAGGACCGACATCTGTACGTGTCTGAGCGGGTCAGACCACATCTAACCATCGATGGACGTCTGGTCCGACGCCGAAGGACATCGGTCCATCTTGATCGCGGTCGTCGTTATTGGTGAATCTCCAGCGCAAGGCCTCAATAAATACCTGGTAATGGTTTACTTCCAAAGTTATCAATACTAAGTTACGCAACGCCAATTCAGCAAGTACTCCGGCGGAATACAAGGTTTGATCTTGAATCTATCAACCTTCCTCCTAACAATCCATTCAAGCGTTCCTCAAAATCAACCGACTACTTGCTTCTAAACTTCGTCGATAACAGTAACTTTCTTAGTATGTGTTAATATTCGGAAATGACCTTATGTCTGCTTACGTCTTTTGGCCCACCAGAAAGTCAATGGGACTCGTTATATCTATATCGTCGAGTAATGGCTGTAATTGGCCTGGTTCACTGCCCATCGAATCCTGACCTGGATATAGCCTACAATCAGTTCCTGCAAGTTGCTAAACGATTTCCAACCGCTTTGCAAGCACATTGTATGGTGTTCGAACCGCTGGATTCGCAACAGGATCTTGTTGAAAGAAAGGACCTTGTCATGTTGGCGATTGAGGCTTGATCGTGACAATGGTTTCACACTATTTACAGGTTCCCGAATTCTGACAGCAAACATCTACAGTTTTACATGAATACGGTCATGATGGATATTGCCGAGAGATTAGTTCATGTAAGAAATGACCATTCGTAATTTGAACTAACTCATATATCAGTATTCAGGATATGTTGGGTGCTGTGATTTCCCTGAATGCCTCCCAAGAGTTTCCTTACACCATATTGGACTCTCCGTCGCTCCAAGGGGATCCATCAAAGAGGAGACGGTATCTTCCAGTATAAGGTTCACCCTGCCTATTGCCGCATTGTGTTAATCTTCACATATAGGGGCGAATTGCTAAACAGTCTGCCGATTACAGTCTGCTTTGCGGTATTATTGCTGATGCCAAAGAATTATACCAGGCCGCTGCCGACTCTGCACGAACCGCCGGTGATTTTGTATGGAGGGCTGCCGCCTTAGAAGGGATTGTCTGCTGCGACGTCAACATGGCCTATGAATATCGAATGGCAATGCTCGAAAAGGCTTGTCGTAACTATCGTCGCCGACCAGAAAACATAGCACCTTTGTTAGTCGGATTGTTTATGAAGATGGCCCGTTTTGCAGCGAGCAATAGGTTTACATCCGATTCTCTTTGTATGTTGCTCACTATTGCCTCTTCCTCGAATTAGTAATCTTATGTTTACAGTTAACCTTTCACGCGCATACGAATCATGTACAGAGCTTCCAATCGACGATAAGATTAGCTTGGTGCTTGAGGCCGCCATGCTTAGCCATTCTCAAGGAGCCTCGCGAAAATTCGGGATGTTCATGAGAGAAGCGTCGCTGCTATACTCGCAGAAAGAGATGTGGGTTGAATCGCATCATACGGTGAATATTCACTTATTTATGTGCAAAATTTGATGATAAATGGGTGAATATCAGTTAGCTCTTTGCGCCCCTGTTTATAGGTTATCATCTGATTCATTATCTGGATGGAATACGCTCCAGCTGGCGGTGTTGACAGAACTTATTAAGTCGGCTAAAGTCCTGGACAATCTATATAACGCGTGTGGCTATATGTCAAACCTTCTTGTTAAGCTGCGTCATCCTTCAGATCAAATTTCTACCTGTATGGGTTGCTATATATTTCGTACAACGTGTCCTCACCCAATCTATCGTAGCTTCGGATTTAACTCGTCATGCGTTGTTGGTTCCTGCTAATCAATCGATTGGCGTCATTGGCGTTCCCGTGTTAACTGGTTTTGGTCTAATCGAACAACCAGAGACGCTGCGGCCAAAACCCAGGTCGGGCTCTAAAACCTTACACTCGGTTATCAATTGTAAAGACGTGTTCGTTCATAGGAAGAAGG
>OUQQ01000050.1:2109-41453 GCA_900404475.1 Spongospora subterranea | reverse complement strand
TCATATGGATATGAATGTCGTATAGACCTTCATTGAAGCAGCCGCCCATCCATCGAGCGGTCATTAAAGTCATCATAATCGGCAATCCGTACTGAATGTCGCCTGTTGCCTGACAATTTATTTCCCAAGCCTTAACAATCAGACGAGTATTGGCCGATTTCAAGTCACATACCTCGATGAGAATAACTGTTAGCGAAATGGTCATTCGTGCCATACCACCTAGAACAGCTGCCGCACCAATCAAGGAGTACGTACCAGCATCCACTGTGGCAAACGCAGCATTATCGTTTACTATCTGACCGATAGCCCTGCCAAATGCGGCGCCGGCAAAAAGTGTGGGGATGAATAAACCCGATGGGATTGATAGTCCATAGCACCAACACGACGCCACGAATATCAGCGTGAACACGATCAAGAGATCAGTATAATTGAAGTTGAACGACGAATGGAACAGTAGTTTGATTGCTTGATCAAAGGGGACAAGAAGTATTGATGCCAATGGGTTGAAATATCCTTCATCGCAATAGAACCTAACGATGTGTTGGGTCACACTATCGTGCGATTCGTCAATACTTATACAGCGATCGCGATACGCCAGTGAAATGGAAAACGTGCAAAGAGCGAATAAAAGACCTGTCGTTCCAGCCTCAAATATCTTACGCCCTGGGTTTTGTACCGAAACACGACGCCATTTTGTAATCAGCATGTTGAGATGATTGTATAATGCACCAGCTAAACCACCAAAGACTCCCATCAAAATAAATAACGGGAGCTCGTACGCTGAATAGGTGAACTCGTTTTGTCCCATTGCCGTGAAATCCCCAAACGTGAACATGGACGAATCATTGAGTCGTCCCCATGTATTATCGTCGACCAACGCTGACGTAAACATCGCCAACACGAAGTACGACATCATGGAGCAGAAAAAAGTTCGCCAGGTCAGTTTCTGATTCCAGAAGGAAGATCCTTCCTCAAGACTGAACAAAACTCCTCCGATCGGGGCGCCAAATGCACAAGCGACACCAGCAGCAGCTCCAGCCGAAACGAAGTCCCGCTTTTCTTTATCGTTGCGAAAACCGCTGAATTTGGTGAACGACGTATCAATCCCAAACATCGTGGATTTGCCTTGAGAGACGCCAGCACCACATATAGCGCCACAATGGATCATTGGGCCTTCAATTCCCACAGGCAATCCAGCTGCCACTGAGAATGCCACGCCCAACGCCTTTACGAACAGAGTCTTGACTCGGACCACTCTTGGAATCTTTAGCCCATTCAAAACACACTTGATCTGAGGAATACCAGATGATACAGCAATCGGTTCAACAAACGCCACCAACATGGCCGCCATGCATGCCAATACGCATGACGTACCGCAATGGACCAGTATTGGCGCTAGAACGTGGCCAGACCTAACCAAGCGATGTGTGGCGGAGAGCTTTTGGTGCTGAATCCCACGCGTCACGACCCATATTAGCAATGCGATTAGCCCAGTAAAGGTCGCCACGACACTAATTAGAATCCACCTGACAACGGCTCGGTGTCTGAAGAAACCGCGAGTTCGTCGGCGAACTTCAATACGACGAACCAGAGAATTGGACTCGAAACAGTCGAAGGTGTCGAGATCCGGCTCTGGCTGTCGATGTGTTGGAGTTATAGGCTCAGAAGGTAATAGTCTTTGCTGAGCATCGTTGGTCATGGAGGGCGAATTGTTGGCTCGCTTGCTACAGGCAACGGGAATCAGCGTCGCGATGCGGTTTAATATGTGTGTGTGTGTGTCCGTTGTTGCAGATCGTGTCGATGAGGGACCTCAGGTTCCCGTTCTGTCCCCCTGACCCTGTCCAGCTCTTGTAGCTCAGCCCATATCTATACGGGGTGGTTGCGTCTCCAACCCTCGTGATCTCCTTTATACTCGTCCCCGTCACATACTCGATTCACCCCCCAATATCGCCCTCATTATGAACTGGACTACCCAAACAGGAATCGCACTTAATATTGGTATTGGAGTTTATCCCATGGGCCAAGACCTAATGTATGTCCAACACCTACTGACAATTTTAGGCCTTTTGCAAATAAACTGCAATAATCATACCATGTAGATTTCAAAAGTGCTGATTGATTTTGATTTCGAATATAGAATTGATCAAATCGGTGGGGCCAAGATGACAAACTGAACAAATTGAAATACAGCAACGGCGCGTTTGACGTTAAATGACTGCAATGGGGTCAAATGCATGTTTACAGCGATGATGAAGATACAATACGGGCAAGACGCGTGCCCGGGTTCCTGACAATGTTTAATACTCTATCGTATATGGCCTAGTTGATGAACTACGATTATGACGACAATTATGATCAATACCATTGCCATGATAGGAGGAATTACATAGAGGATCGACGATCCAATTTTATGCCGGAGAGAAGGCGGCCAACAAATTGGGATCTAAGCTCCCCATCAGTATCTGAATATGATGATAGAAGGAGATCAGATAGATCCCCACTTCCATTTGATGAATACCGTTTTATATCCCGGCCTGATACTAGAGCGCATAATGATCGTAGAAGGCGTCATGATCGCCATCGAACAGCCCCAACACCATTGCAAGCGCCGCGAGGACGGCACTATCGTCAGCGATCATCGCCTGTTCAGTCACCAGTTCGTAGAAGGCGTTACGATCGATCTATTGATCAGAGACCATCATCACCTGCTCCCAGACCCAAGAGAATCGATTTGGACATGAAGGAGGTATGGATGCCGCGTAACCTTGGACAAAATAATAGGTTGGCACAATCAAGGCGGCCTGTTGATACGGGGGCATTGCCATCGCCTCCAATCAATCACGTCAGGCGGGAAACTGACCGAGGAGGTTGGAGAGTGAGCGATGACGAAGTCGGATGGAGTGATGATTTATCACGTGGCGATAGTGATGCATTATCTGTATTCGCTCATATTCACACAGATACTGACTCATTCTCATCTGATAATGGAGATAATTTTGATCACGATGACGACGAGGAGGTTGATCACGACATCGAAAAAGGGCACCGCCGGTCCCTGGAAGAAAGATCTAATAGGCCAAAAAGTGTCAAACAAAAGATAAAGCCGAAAGCCAAACAAAAGTCAAAAGAGAACGCGCCACCAAAACAAATTGTCGAGCCTGTATCAGTTGCGAGTAATGATGACAGCAACGAGGAGGTGAATACGGGTAGCGGATCAGATTTCACAATGGGATCTACCCGACATAGTGTCGTTATCGAGGCGTTCGCTCCAATGGGCGATCAGGTCTCGAACCAAGATACAGCCACAATCGGTGCTATATTATGGCTGGTTGATTACCTCGATAAGTTCACTTTCGGCATGACCATATTGCTCACGGTCACTGCCTTGACATCGCTTTTGGTCGCCGTGTTAACAGCACAAGCCACTCTGTATGTGGTTGTTGGCGTTTATGTTTTACTATGGTTCGTGATCAATCGCGAATCTCGAAGATTACAAGACCAAGTCCGCCACGTTCACGATTCTTTTGCCAACATGAATGCAACCGAGCTGGCTAGGGTTGATTTGCCGACGATCGCCAGAACTTCTATAGAAACTACAGCCCAACAGTTCAAGAAGATCATACAAGTGTCAGCTGGAGGATCTGGAGTATTTGACCTTCTTTTGATCGGATTATCCAGCTGGGCCCAGCAATGGGCTGCCATGACAGTAGCGCTGGTCGCATTAATTATCTCGATGATATCGGCATCATCCTCCCTGGTTATATATCGGCATCTGGTTGACGCCACAAATAAGATGATAATAGCGAATGGGTAATGTGATTGATCAGATAGTAAAAGGAAGAACACGAGCCGAAGCCGATAAAAGAGCCCTGCTCCTACTCGCTGCAAAGTCGCGCCGGATTGGTTCGCGTCGTACAGCGACTCGATTGATGGCTGTTTGACCTTCTGGTCGGCTCATCATAAGACGGTTTTGGCCATAGACAATAGAAATATATTCCACTTGTTGAAACAAGATGACGGTTTTGGCCATAGACAATAGAAATATATTCCACTTGTTGAAACAAGATGACGGTTTTGGCCATAGACAATAGAAATATATTCCACTTGTTGAAACAAGATGAATCTGTTGACTAATCGAAGTGAACGCAGTGCATCCCCTCGCACAATTACAATGGGAATCGATTCAGGCAGTAACGATGTATCCGAAGTGACTGTCACAGGAATACCATGATCATCTGAAACATGATATGATCGACGTGTCATGCCTATCTCGAAACATGATGAAACATGATATGATAAACCTGACATGTCGGTCCCGGATGCGTTCCACAGTGATAGTCGATACTCAAAATAGGCCGTGGTTTCAGTCGGTAAAACAGTCGACGGGCGTGTCACATGATGGGGCCCGCTGCTGTATCGTCCTGGGATGGACGGGCTCTTCGTCAGCTCTGTGAATGCCAGACATGTTTGCGAGATGGTCACTCCAGCTCGCATAACGATAGATCACATGATCAATCGTTAGAGCAGCAGTTCATCCTGGACGGCCACGATCCTATCCAGATCCGAGGCGGATCGACAAAGTGTGCACGAAGTCTGTCCAGATGGATAGAGCAACATCTTGATCAGTTTAATCTCAAGGACAGCGATGTGGTGGAAGTTGGCAGCGGTACTGGCCTTGTCGGGATTGTATTGGCCCGGCTCGGTGCTCGATCTGTTTTGTCAACTGATCAAGAGCCTGTTCTTGATATTCTTAATGATAACATAGAACTTAATAACAGCCGTAATAATATAACAGTGGCGCCCTTGTATTGGTAATATATTGTTCAGTTCCTCGTCTCGACAATGTTCAATCGAGTTTCAGGGGCGATGAATTACCGTCTTCGTTTTCCGATAAGAACATAGTTGTCGGGTCAGACCTGATATTTGCTAAGGAGAATATCCCATTGCTGCTACGAACGTTTGATATGCTGGTTAAATCGTCAAGCCAACAAATATTATTTGCTCATATTGATCGTTTCGCATGGGAGGCAGAATTCTTCAAAGGAATGCAGGAGCTCGGGTTCGATGAAGAATCTGTCATAATCGATGATGACATCAAAGTATTTCAGTTCAGACGAAAACCGAAATCACCTGAATGACCCTATGTAAATATATATATATATATCGTTTAAAATGTTATCTTTTCGTATCGGCGAGTTTATGCATAGCCAGGAATGCATCATTTGACCATGCATCATTGGCTGTTGTCGAACTGGCTAATGGAATCAGACGCCCACTTGGATAAACAGCAGCAAAATGTGTCGCAACTCGATCAGCAAGACTGGACTCATCTGCCGGGCGAACGATCTTATCTCTGAGACGTTGCAACTCATGTCTTTTCCTTTCTTCTTCGAAATTGATTGAATTAACAGATGATTGGTGTTTTTTCCTTGGTTTTTTTAATTTTTCAGATTTTTTTGTTCGGTGTCGTCGATGACTTTGCATTGTTGGAGACCTGCTTGTATGGCGTTTCCTTTTAGAGTCTGGACTATGGGAGCGATCGGTCCTGCCCCTGCGACTGCGCTTTCTATCCATTTCATAGGCTCGCCACATTTGCGACTGCTCGAGATGGCGATTGTGGACATCAGTTTGCCTAATAGCACCCCTTAATAGACGATGCGAGCTGCCTCTTTGGTCGTCAGCCATGATTTTGGCTCCTGGTTTGATCAGTGATTTTCGTCAGGTCGGTGATAATAATAGCAAATGACGTTAATCATCTGTACAGTGTACATAACACATTTAGAGGCCGCGCCATTCATGAATACATTGACAGTTGACGCCATGAGAACTCCTCGTCCATACCAATCGACCTCGACAACTGGTCGAAATCCCAGCTTCTTCGCTTTATAGGCACAACGTGATACAAATGGATTTGTTCCCAACGCCGCAATGCTAACAGTTGACGCTGTGGGACACGAGATACAAATTTTACGATATTCGTGCTAGAACAAACAATTCAACGGATAAAGATTGAAGATGGATTAAGAAATATTCCCTGTCAAAGTCGAGTGAATTGTTTCTCAAATATCGAAGAAGCTCACCTTTTATATAGCCTTTGATAGTGTTGAGGTTGTGCATACTTGATTTAGGGAGGTATTGAAAGATAGAAGCCGCCTTGAACATTTTTTGGTTTCGATGATTTTTGTTTTACACTTGATAAGCGCTTATATTTCAGAACATTTTCAGAACCTACTTCTATCTTTCAATACCTTCCTAAATCAAGTATGCACGACCCTAACACTATTAAAGGCTATATAAAAGGTGAACTTCTTCGAGAATTAAGAAACAATTCACTCGACTTGGACAGATTCGAGCAAACTAGCCGATTCTACTATCAACTGAGAGATAGAGGCTTCTCATCCAACTTCCTATATCACATTTTCAGGCAGTTCAATTGTTATATTTGAGCTCCTGCCATTGACAGAAATCAAGAGCCTGACAAACAACTGCTACCCTTCATCAATCCTTATTACGATTCAACTCTTATTAGAACGCTGAAGCAATTTTATTCATTCCCCCAAAACGGAGTTTAAAGTGTCTCCATGTCTTGGTTGTCAATTTCTCTCTGGCCGCGGCAACATGTTTCCAATTGCTGCGATTGTAAAGTTTAGATACTCTGTTCTAGTAGCTCTAATTGTTGTAGCAGTAGCTTGAAGCTTTTCTTTGGCTCGTGTTGACTTAGTTGTTTCTAAGAGAAGTTGAGTCTTCAGCAGTTTGCTTTGGTTTGCAGCTTAATCAAGGTAGTTGATCTGCATAGCCTTGAGAGTTTTCTCGAGATATGAAATATCAGGGGGAAGGATCGACGTTTGTGATGATTCAGTGATTGCTGAAAGTTTTGTATCGATGCCTGATATTTTGAAACCTATAGCGGCTTGATGCTTTGCTGATTGCACGATGAAATGCACTATCGGCTTATGTGAGAAGTTTTGAACCGTCTTGAACATTTTTTTTTGGTTTCGATGAATTTTGTTTTATGGCTTGACGAATCGTTTTGGGGAGATCTGCTCGAGTTAGTTGAATGATTGCTTGATCTGTAACTCGTTTCTCATCTGCTTTACGCTGTCTTTCAGCTTTAAGAATTCGATCTTTGAATTGGTGGCGTAAGTGACTAAGATATCGTCAAGAAGGAGACAGCTGTTTTCAGTTTCGTTCAATGGGATCGATTTTCGCCTGGGGTCCATTGACACTCCAAATTGGTTGGTGGACACCCCCTGGAAAGCGCCTCCCTATAATAACATTACACAGTTTCTTTATTAAAACGCCTTTTATTCAGAACCTTACTACAATTAATTGTTCAGCAAACTATCTGCAATTCGAAAAGCACTGGTACTCCGTTGCGCTTCGAGCGATCGCACACACTGTAGTGAAATCAATGCTAGGGGCGATCAGCACAGCAACACTGCCTCTACTGGTGCTGAGGCTATCGTACTACATGATCGGCGAGTATGACCAGAGAGATCACTTAGACGACAAACACGTTGTCGTCGGTCTGCATTCTCGCATCCAGATGGACCTCTCCGTGTCGGAAGATTCAGAACTCAACCGGGCAACGGAACCTTGGGGCGTCCTCGAGCGGTAACTTGCTCTGGTTTTTTTCGATAAAATGATTATCGTGTCGTGTGCTTGTTAATACGTTGACGCCTTCCTGAATAACGGGCTGGCGATAAGGTGGCAACGGCTGCTAAGTTGCCGCTAGTTCCGACAGAGCTTGGACAAACATCTGTACAACTTAGTACATTACGCGTGTCCAGTTCCTCTAAAACTGCTGCAAAGGGTCGTTGTTCACGATTTTTAGTCTAGGCTAGGTAGTACATTTTTTTAATGTGCCAAATACACAACAAAAGAGTAGGGCTTGCAAAAGACAGTTTACTCCTAATGGAATGATTTTAGCACCGCTCTCGGTCAGTCACGAATATGTTTGAAAACGCGTCGAAACTCAAATTGAAGTTGTCGCAATGCCCATATATAATCCTGCTCGGTTCAATTTCACGAAGACGAAACATATTGAAACTACGGGGAGGAGCAGGTAGATTTTTTACCGATTGATTTTGTAGGTGGAATCAATAAAAACTGTATGAGGATATTGTCGGGGCAGCTTGATTAAACAAGACGGTGCGAAGAAGACGTAAGTTATACGGCGGTGATCGTCCTATTGGTTAGCATTCAACCATCAAACTGCGATCCACCGAATAATTCGTACGCGTTGATTTTTAACAGGAGACGAGCAGACACCCTCTTGAGATGCAATAATTGTGTTAGATTCAAAAGGCTTTGATTGTACTCCCTCCGTTTGAAAATAGCTGGTCGACACCGGGTTTTTCACCGAATTAAGGTCAATTTTCATCGTTCAAATTACATGATTGCGAAAAAAGTCTATTTCTTTCATTTGTAATGAACTTAAAGCAGCATCGCTAGATATTTTTTCATTGCTCTATCTTCGTTCAACGATGGCGTCATGAATCTCTGTACATATGAGGCAATACACGTAATATGGACTGGCTGCATAACGTTACTGGCACTGTTCATGTCATGAGAACTGCAGTCAAATCATTCTCAATATAGGGTTGGGCGAATATAAGAACCGGGCTCATGCTGAACAACAACCATCGCCGCGCTATCTCTGAGAGTCTTTTGACAATGCTCAACAACCATGGGCACCCACCAAAGGGCTGTTTTGCCAACGTAGCCGACCAACACGAGACAAACTGGAGAACGGTTAGCCGAGTTTGGCGCCGCGGAAATCAGTCCTTGGTTGCCAGAAGCGTTGCTGCAGACGTTTCCCATCGCAAGAAATATTGTGGTCGAAAGCAGAAACATGTCGATATCTCTTCGGCAGTAGCGGGCGTGCCTCTAAGAACGAGAAGGACCCTGAGAGGAATTGCTGGGGCGACAGGAATTCCTCTTTCTACTTCGCACAGAAATGTAAAAAGTGGGATCATTCGTCGCCATGTCAGCTTTTTGAAACCAACGCTTGCTGAGGCAAATAAAAATCCCACGTTTGCGATTTTGCATTAAAGCTACAACAAGATTCCATAGCAACTTCCCGAAATTTCAGGAGATGTACGATGTCGTCCACCTTGATGAGAAGTGGTTTTATTTGGCCCGAAAGTCCAAAGCATACTACCTGTTTGTCGATGAAGAGTTACCCTACCGCACCTGCCAAAGAATATCTCTCATCGACAAGATGATGTTCTTAACAGCCGTTGCAAGGCCTAAATTTGACAACGGAGTTTGGTCTTTCACTGGAAAAATCGGTCTCTGGCCATTTGTTGTCAGAGCCTCTTCAAAACGTTTAAGCAAGAATCGAACCAAGGGAGAACTTGTCAGAAATCTATTGTGGTCGATAGAAACAACTTTCTGGATGCTCTGATTACCAAAGACATCCCCGCCATCAAGTCAAAGTTTTTCAAGAACGCATCAGTTTTCATACAACAAGATAATGCTCGACCGCACATGAAGCCAGACGACGAGGAGTTTATCAAGATTGCTTAGAGCGATGGATACGACATCCGTTTAGTATGCAGCCGCCGAACAGTCCGGATATGAAAGCGATAGATCTTGGTGTCTTCAATGCTATACAAGCACTACAATATACTAAATCTCCACGCGATCTTGACGAACTGATTTCGGCGATCCATGAATCAATTAATGAACTGGACCCGCTCAAACTCGATCTAACTTTTCCTACATTACAGGGCGTTCTGGGCTCGCGCATTGCGGAAGAAGGAGGCAACAGTTTCCCAATCCGTCATGTGGGAAGAACCAACTGCAAAATGAAAACCGGCTTCCTGTGTCGTTGCTCTGTGATTTGAAGAACCTGAAGAATGCACAAACAATTGTCATAAATAAAAACGACAACATGTTGGCAGAACAATATAAGTGATTAAACATATATTGAATGTTGTTTTCCTTGCTGATTTTTTTTCTGGAAAAGTAAAAGTTCAACAGATCAGCGGGTTTTGTTGATGTGAAGGAATGTGGTTCCTAAGAAGCCATATCGACCAGTTATTTTTGGAACGGAGGGAGTATTTTCCCATTGACAGCTTTCCGTTAGAGGTAATAACATGCACTGCAACACCGCTGCCATTGGTCATTATTTTACTGAGTAAACAACAGTAGTACTGATATGAATAATGTGAGTAATATTTATATAAATACTCCTATTGTACAGTAATAGAGGTTGTCAATAATTATAGACTGGAAGAAATTGTGTGGCATCAATCATCTGCGCTGGTAAAGGATCGTGAGGAACACCCCGTATTCGATGCTGGGATGCTATCCACATTGACATATTGTAAAACCAAATAGAACTCAAAATCGCAACCGAACACATACTTGAAAATGCAATTACAACGCCGATACTAAGACCACGATATGATGATTGCGATGACGAATGGTCAGGAGTTGATAATGACGATGAGGCGATCAGATTGTGGTCGATTAGATTTGAGGAATCACTAACGGCGGAGGAGTGAGTAATTGGAGAAGGCTCTGACTCGACAACAGGGTTTGATGATGATTGATCGAGCAGAATATCTGTGTCTGATGACGACACTAAGACCTGAGCTTCGGAGAACGAGATCGTGTCCTCTCCTCGCTCCTCGAACATGGATTGCAATTCAGGTGTTAATGGAGAGGGTGGGTCGTGATCAATGTCTGTATCAAGATTATGTTGACTGATTGGTATTGATTGATCGTGAACAATACCTGTTTCAATGGTATTTCGAATATTAAGGGGTAAATCATCGAGAAAGCCATCTGAATCAGGGATATTTTCACCATCAACGGTCACCCCTTCGACAATATCGTCTGAACCATTGGTATCTTCCATATCCCAACTCGATCGACCAGAGCAAATATCGCACGAAAGGTACTCATTGAGTACAGGAAATCTACCGAAATCAATATCTTCTTCCACAGAGCCTGGAAAGCCTCTTTTACGCAAGTTGGCCTCGAATACCGCAAGAAATACCGACACGAAAACAACAACCCAGATTGTAGAAGATCGAATCATCTGAATGCTGCACATGCAGAGAATCATATACTTGCAAAATGCAAACCGAGAAAATGTATCCATTCTTTGGGGATATCAGTTGAGTAAATCGAATGATGGTCGAGTTCCATGGAATGGGTTTGCAGGTCAACAGAAACTGCGTGGGGAAAGGCAGGCACCGTGGCGCTAGACAGCCCGCAACGCGTCTACAGTACGACTGTAGACAGCTAAAAACCTGAGCATCGACGAGCGCAACGACAAACTGCGCTGTGCGCTCGACTCAAAAACTGCGCGCAAGCCAGCCCAAGCCTGATGCTGACCGACGCGCGCAGAGAATCCAGCCGACCAACCCCAAGCTTAGAGCAAGTTGCAAAACTCCCTTTTCCCGCAGAGCCAGATTCCTAACATCGTAAGCGGTGCAAAAGAAAACTACAGCACCTTGTGCCACGTGTCGAAGTTATCGACGGAGCTGGTCCCGGAATGCAGATAAGCCTTCTTGAGAACGAACAGCTAGACAGTCACGCGCAGAGGATCCAGCCCCAAGCTTATGTTTTTTTTTATTCGCAAAGTTCTCCGCTAAAGTTAGCAGCAAGGTTATTCAGCGACTGAGCTGAACGCGATCCAGGCTGCAACCGAGTCTGCTATCTTTAGCGAAGAACTTTGAGAATAAAAAATACACCCTCTGAGCACAAATAAGTGTCTGTTTTGCTGTGGCCAGTTGTTCATTTTTAAGTGTCCTTACGAATACTGTTTAAATTAATTGAAGCGAAATGGTTCCGATCTAAAATTGGCCACCCCATTTAATACAACAAGATAATGCAAAACCTCATTTCGATTCGCTCGACGGCGAGTTCGTTGCAGCGGTTCAAGAATCGTCGTTCGTTGTATTTAACATCGGTATAAGTCTTTGCATTTCAATCAACATTCCTGTTTTCGGCAGCATTAACGATTTCAACTGTCTCTTTACATAGTGTCAGATCACAGTCGAAATAAACTGGGAGCTCCCCAGCGCGTTCCAGTCGATCCTTTCCCCATGTGAGGCAATCGGTATCCGTTGCCTCCTTCGGCTTTCATCGTTTCGATCATGCATTGCTGTTGGTGCGATACAAACACTGTTTTTAGGGTTTGCATTGACAGTTCGTTGAATGCAGCGTCGACAGAGGCAATGAGCTCGTCAATCCCTCAGGTAGCATTCTGATGTTGCAAGGACTGGATCGCATTGAAAAATCCCAAATCCAGAATGTTAGTGTTTGGACTGTTGGGTGGCTGGCATAGCTTTCCGATATCGTAGAACACTTTTTTTTTACCCGCAGCAACGAACTAACCGTCGAGCGGATCGATATGAGGTTTTCGCATCGTCTTGTTGCATCAAAATAGGGTGTCAAATATTTGATCGGGGCCATTTCGCTTCGATCGTTGGCAATTCTTTCTGAATGATCATTTTTCGATACTCACGTTTGTCCACGTTCGTGTTCTTTGTCTCCATAGTTCCAGCTGGTCTATTTTTACTGGAACGCTGATCTGTCAAAAAGTGTGTAAGAGCGGTTGAATGTGCTTTTTATCGTTCCGCATCTATCATCAAAAACTGATGGAAAACGAACCTTTCAAAGCTGATGAAAAGGCAATCACAACACTCGCTGCGAAAAGGTGCAAGAAAACTAAGGCTCGCGCATTGGCGTCCCCTAGAAATCGAAGAAATCCGGGAAGAGCGGCTCCATGTTCCGGTTGTACAAGGCCCTCTAAGGTCCCCACCCGCGAAATTCTCTCGACCAGTTCACGAAAGTGAGACACAGGCTTGCTCCAATTGCGAGAACCGCAGTGCCTGAAAAGAGCTCCAAAACCCTCCAACACCAATTCCGAGAGGCCAAAAAACCAGGAAGTTCAGGAAACACAGTACAAGGCCCGTCTGTACGTCCTTCATAAACTATGGGCTCGTTGGTTAATGTACTTGTTCAACAACTTCAAATCGGCTAAGCCCATTTTTCCATGCATTGTCTCACCTTGTTGAATGATTCGTTTATTTATGGGCATAACTCACATACGCGACGGCGCGGTGCAACAGTTGACGGTCGGAAACCGGACTGAATATTCCAGTATTGTGCCCGATTTGTGGGCGAGGTGATCTTCCGATTGCGGCAGATTGCACATGATGGGTATGAGTGATAATTGCTATCGTAATGAGAATTCGAAACCGAATGGGGAAGATCATATTGAAGGCGCGACCTGGTTGCAAGAAAATAGCAACAATCTGGAAACGAGAGATGGCTAATGTCGCACTTCGAATCAAAGCGACGACGGTTCATCAGATCATCCCGTTCGTTGATGAAAGAAGGTGATCCGTCTGGGGGCCGCGGTAATGATGGCTCCCAACTGAATTTGTTCGAGCCTGATGTTTGAAACAATGAGTCCCGATAGCCCTTGTGAGATGTGCCGACATTGGCCGTTTGATTAGATCCAGAAATATCATACCCATGTTGATGAAAGCTATCTGGCGCCTGAAATTCAGACGCATTCTGTTCTGTTTTCGCATTCGTTGTTGAAGATTGGCCATCGTCGCATTGGGTGAACCGATGCTGACAAGAACGAGGTCCATTATCGTTTTCGACCTGAACTGAGACATCATGGTTTTCTCGAGCCTTGGGTGAATCATCTGGCTCTAAGTTCGAGTCGTCCCCAGCTACGCGCTCAGGTCTGGAACCATTTTCTTCGCGTTTCTCGCCACGATAATCTTCCTCTGTGTGGTACATTGCCCTTTGTTGGTCGTGCTCTTGCTGATGTTTACCCTCAACCACTTCACGATATTCCTCCTGTAAAACATTCTGATCACGCCCTGTTCCATAATCTAGTCGCGAGCTTCTTTTGACCCCAATAGATGTTTTCTTCATCCGTTTTCCGTCATCATTGTTTTGATCATTTTCATCTCGCAGTTGGTTTGAGTCATTAAGTCTCTCATTGGTGGGAATTCGTTGGTAGAATTGACGCTGAACTGATTCCTGCAGCGGTTGATAATTTCCTACCTGAACAACCTCTTGTCGTTGTCGTTCGCAACCCGATTCAACACGATGAGGGATATCATCATAATCGTGATAGGGATTGCTCTCCTCGCTTTCGTCCTGACCAGTTTTGGTGCTCCCGAACTCGGCTTCTTCCTCTTTCCCCTTCTTGACCCGATTCTCCATTGGCATTTCCTCAGATTCGGGGGACATTGACGGTCCCGCACTGTCTTTCTCATTGATAACCTCAATGAATGGCTGGACAAACGAGCTGCTTGTGCGATTGCGAGTGGATTCGTGCGATGGCACAACATTCTGATGCGATGAATCTATTGAAGGTCGCGTTGGATGGGCATATCGTAGTTCGGAATGGACTAACTCCTCTAGGTTCTCTAAACCCTCAATGATTCGACTCTGCTGAGTTTGCAGGTCTGTCAACATCCGAATGATCTGATCCAGAGGGAATTCGGAATGTGCCGTTGGATGGCACTCGGGCGACCTCGACCTGGTGCTGGAAAGCGCCTGCAATACAGCTGGCGGATCATCAGGTTCATCACGATGGTCTGGCTGAAGAATCTGGGTATCCGGTTGAAGGGATATCGGAGCGCGGTTGGGATTGGGGGCAACAGGCTGATAGAGAACTGGGCGATTAAACGCGGGATCGAGACCGATCGAGACGATATCCCGATGCGGGACGTGAACAATGGCGTTGGTCGCCAGAAATTCGACAACACTACTCCCGCGCGTAACCTGCTCCATCATCTGCCGGGCGAATTCCAGGGCTGGCGCTCCGGTCAGACCCGTGCTCTGGTGAACGAACGCCAGAATGTGCAGAAGCTGGACGCCGTAGTTGGCGATGCTGTCGTCGTTGACCGACCATCCCAGACTCTCAGCGATCTGCCTGGCCGCATCCCGAGCAATATCGTCCGATTCGTCACCGTCGTGATCGGCGTCGAAACTTTTCCCAGATGGGATGATCACATGGCGCAACAGCCCAAACTTGGTCTGAATCTTCTCCTCGAACCTGAATAGGTTGTCTCCAAAGAGGGTCTTACGGGACTGTATTGCCTGGCTCAGCACATCAACACGAGCCATGAAACTCGAATTGGCGATAATGACACGTGCCAGGCGACAACGGAAAATCCTGGGAACGGAAAGTAATCAAACGTTTGCTGATCTAGTATTTTGACAACACATCCGCTGATTTGAATGCCTTTATTCAAAGCGGAAGTTCAAATTTCACAGTGACGTCGACATCTTTCGCCATCTTGACGATTTCGGCGACCCGGACAGCTTTACGAGCAGCGTCTTCCAAATCGTCACAAGTCATCATGCGTAATCCGCTCTCCTCGATCAGTTTGTTGGCCGTGTCTACATTCGTGCCTTCCAGACGCACAACCAATGGCTTCTTCAAGCCAATCTGTGTGACGGCGTTGATGATGCCGAGGGCGATGATATCGCATCGCATGATACCACCGAAGATCACAACCTGAATATTCGACATCGATTACACTCACGAACCGCACTGTGCAAATCAATCCGGTACCATGATGGCTTGGACATTGTCATCATCGTTGAGGATCTCGAACGCTTTCGTCACTTCCGTCTCCGATGCGCCTCCTCCGAGGTCAAGGAAATTTGCAGGGGAACCGCCATGAAGTTTGATTATATCCATAGTCGCCATCGCCAACCCTGATAATATATATCAACATAGTATAGAATAGGAGTTGCCAAATCTTTTCACCTGCCCCATTCACCAGACAACCAATGTTGCCGTTCAAGCCAATGTAGTTCAGATTATATTTTGACGCGGTCACTTCCCTTGGATCTTCCTGAGAACGATCGCGAAGCTTGAATATCTCCTTCTGTCTAAACTCTGCATTGTCGTCAAAGTTCAATTTAGCGTCGGCACAGCGGACCAGCCCGTCGTGTGTCTCGCAGAGCGGATTGATTTCAATTAACGTCGAGTCCGTCTTGCGAAACAAATGGTATAGAGAGAGCATCAACTTCTTGGCGTCTTCTTCAGCCTCGTCAGGAAATCCCATTCCTTTCGATAATCGAGTGAGCTGCTCATCACTAGGGCCAGCCTCTAAATCGCCAACGGGTTCGCTGAAGATCAGCTCGGGCGTTTCTGCCGCAACTTTCTCAATGTCCATTCCTCCTTTGGGACTAGCGATCAAAACGGGCCCGTTGGCAGCACGATCGAGAAGAATCGCAAAATAGCACTCGCGGCGTAAATACAAACGTTCAACTACATAAACAACATCGACAGGACGACCTGCAGGGCCAGTTTGCTTCGTAACAAGACGTTGGCCTAACATCTTCGAAGCGATTTCACCAACCTGCTTGGTACTATCACCAAAAAATATTCAAAGGTAGAAATGAGCGGAGTATGGACAGAATTACGATGCCGCTACGTGAACTCCTCCTTCAAACCCATTAGTGAACGTGCCTTTACCGCGACCTCCAGCGAGGATCTGGGCCTTCACAACAAAATCCTTTCCGTTCAACTGTTTCGCCGCTTGAATAGCCTCTTCAGGCGTCTTAGCGGGGTACCCCAGTGCTGTTGGAACCTGATAATGAGGTGGGCTAACAGGGTCGGTATGGTGTCTCAGGAGCAATAACGTACTGAGAATTTTCGAAGAAGCTCGTGGGAGAGGTATTCATGGATGTTCAAGAATCGTTTCTGGATTCTTTTCTAAAAACGAAGAAAGTGTATGAATTGATGAGATCATTGAACCTCTAGGAACATTGTAACAGCCGAAACAAAACTGGGAAAAAAGCACTATTCATCAAATGGGTTTTGTAAAGACTCACTTGTCCATTCAGCCGAGCACATTGTATAAACGCTCTATGCATCCCAGCACGATGGGTTACAACGGGAATATCAGATAACGACTGACTCGTAAAGGCGGCGACGTATGTTCTATCGTTATGTCTACCCCTTCCCCAAATCAGAAGATTATCTGTTCACTCCGAGGTTGAAGTGTTGTCGCCAGGGGCGGCCTCTGGCTCCTACACAATACACATACAGTCTGCGACTCTGCGTTGGCTTGCAGCCCCCCAGTTCAGGTTACAACAGGCAGTGTACCTTACTGCACTCTAGCGTTACTCTGTTGCCTGTGGGTGCGAAGGGTCCGGCTCAATGCAGTTAAGTTCACGCAGACAACGTCGGGACTCGGGCGGCACCGTGTACTGGCCAATTACCATGGACGCTGCCGTTTTAGCATGAACGTGGGACACATCAGGCGTCTATGACACGTGGGTGTACTGCGTTGATAATAAGCCAGGACCTACCTATGTGTGAAGTAATCTTGGCAGGATCGTCACGAATTCTGCCTCAACCACTCCGTACATGGGAAACATCGATGTTTCGTCGGAAAAGTTTAAGACCGCTACAAAGGTGAGATTTCCTAAATGAGAACTGCCTTGTTTTTCCATTTTGTGTCCTCAGTGTAGAAAGGGAAAAGCAATGGTGTTTTTCCAGCCCTGAAAAGGTAAACAGTGCTGATTTCACTGTTAACGCGGCTGTACGGCTCAAAGGTTGGAACAGAGATGGAACTTTAGGGTAGACTCAGTTTTGAACCGGTCCCTGACTGGGTGGAATTGCTCATGCACAAGCTATATTGGAAGTTCTCTTTAAATCTACCGATTCAATTATTTTTCGGACTGCTCATCCGAGTCTGAAACACGTACCCGACCGATATTCAGAGAAAAACGTTTTTGAACTGCCATTGCCGAATATCAATCTCAGCCATTGAAACCTCTGTAGCGTATTAGACCGCGATGCCAGCCTCGAGGGCAGTTCAACAAGCAATTTTTGGTCAAGTCGAATACTTTCCAAAATAGTAAGCGTAGATTTATTGCGAACTTTTACAGTGGCAGTTGTGCATGAGCGATCGTCCAGAACAATGACTTCGGGATCCTCGAAAACTAGATGCGTAATTCATGTAGGCGCTAATCGTGAAATACGACGCTCACTCTCCTTCTCAGACTCCAAAAGCAGTTCATCGACGGCAATCGAGTCGGGAGATGTCGATGTGATCGATTCGTACGCGTGTTGCGAAATTCGCCCTGTCATGTCACAATTACCAAAAAACCGATTTACATTCCTCAGCCCATGATCTCACAACTCGGATCCCACAATTGATACGCCTTTTGCGTTGGCAATATCCTACAAATACTCCTGGCCTTGCCGTTGGATCTAACCCTCGACGTATTCCCTTGTGAATGAACATCCATGCGCCACACCCGAATACGCGTCAATATGATGGATTCGGTTTACTGCCAAACCAAGCTTCATACGGAAAGGTATGATTGGGTAAAAAGCTGTGGGGTCGCCTATCAATTACATGGACTGCTGTCGCTACTGCAAATCCCCAGTATGATGCAGGTAATCCTGCGGAATGACGACCATTCTATTGACTGCTGTCTCGATTGTGTAAACCGAATCCATCATATCTACGCGTATTCGGGTGTGGCGCATGGATGTTCATTCACAAGCGGATATGTCGATTGTTAGATCCAAAGGCAGCCCCAGGAGTATTTGTAGGATATTGCCAAACGCAAAAGGCGTAGCAATTATGGAATCCGACACAAAATAAGTTGCACGTTAGCAGACATGTCAAGTTTGTAGAAGATTCTTGACGTTCTGGAAGCCGAATCCATCGCACGATCATCCGGGACGTTATATTCACTGACGACCTTGAGGAGCCAAACCCCGAGATATATTCGGAGGCGATGAACCGAACAAAATTGCAAAGAAAATACCGGAATGGACGATGGTGATGGAGCGATTAATGATGACGCCGCTAAGAGCGATAATGAAGCTAGTCCAGAATTGTTTTCAGGGAACGTTGACGATGGCGATGAAGCGAGGAATGATGACGACGAAAAAAGCGATAATGAAGCTAATCCAGGATTGATCTCAGAGTATGATGAAGTTTCGACACCTATCGAACAGTTTTCAGTGCGAAGATCTTCAAGCATGAGAAGGCCGCCAATTCGATACAAGAACTGTGCGATACTGGAGAGGAAATGGGATCTCTAGCCAAGCCCAACATATCTAATACTTCATGCGCTGACATCAGCATTCCATCAACCATCGAAAATGCCGTCTCGAATCCAATCGCAGGATATTGGCGTGATGCCTTTAGGAAAGAATATCAGAATATGGTCGACTTCCGAACATTCGAACTTGTATCTCGCACGACAAGAATCAAACCAGTTAAATGTAAATAGGTATTCACCCCGTGAAACCTAAGAAAGACAACAATGGGTTAGTGGAGAAGTTCAAGGCCAAGTTAGTGGCGAAAGGTTTCTCATAAATGTTTCGGGATTGACTATGAAGAAACGTTTGCACCGGTAGCAATCAAGAATCGTTACGCACTCAACTTGCGTTGACTGCCCTACATGACTTGAGGTTCGACAATTGGACGTAGTTGGATCATATATAAATGGCGACGTCGATGAGGAACTGTATATGACCCAGCCGGATGGCTTCAATACAGATTCGACGCAAGTTTGGCGGTTAAAAAAAGGCTATATATGGCCTCAAACAAGCTGGGTGCGTATGGAACAAGAAAATCAATGCGTACCTGACAAATGCATTGGGATTCCAGAAATGCATTTCGGATCCATGCATATATACCCGACGAGATGGTGATCAAATAGCGATTATGGGCTTACATGTCGACGATATTATCCTAGCCCACAATTACGATGGTTTCGCAGAAAACATCGTATCCAGTCTCGCCGCAGATTTTCAGATCACCGATTTCGGGCATCCAGCTAGGATTCTGGGCATGAATATCTTCCAATGCTCCTGATTTGCTCAGCGCGGACCGATGCAACATGTTTGTTAACATCAAGTCTAGGAAAGGAACTCGAAATCTTCGAACATGAAATGGGAGACATGCAGGATTCGAGACCAAGATCTGTTTTGCGCAATTCCTGACCATCATCCTGAACTTCTCATCAGCAACGCCTCTGTAATACACAGACACGTCATGAAAACCCACGCTCCGGTAGTGAAACGTCCTCAGGCCACATTTCGATTTGCACATCGTCACCAATATAGCTGCAACGTCGACTTTGGAGTAAATCCATGAATGAGATGAATTCTGCATGCCAATATTCCCGAACATCAGCTCGATCGTGCCCGCCAAAATAAACGCCTTGTTTACAGTTGTGCGCCGAAATCAAAAACTCGGTCGTTAACCATTTTTGTGACGTTTCATATGACGCCGCTTCAAAGCCATTCGATTTTAGGTATCATTCAAAATAGAATGAAAGGACTTCGTCGAAAATCGGCTTGAACTTCACGGCGAACCCAATCATTAACGATTAGCCGTTTGTATGTTTGCCCTGTCTTGAGCGCATAACATCCCGGTGCCCTTGAACTCAATTGCCCCTCTCCCGAACCTGGCATGCCTAGTATACCCTACTCGCGTTCAAGCTGTTAACGGCGGCCAACGATGAACCGTTGCTCTCGGATACCCTCATCACGACAATGCACTCAAACCTCATCGCCCAATCAGGATGATTGTAAAAGATACAGTATACACCTCTAACTCAACTGACTTTGATTTGCCAGGTTCTGCCTCTGCTTGATCGAGTCCTTCAGAAGTTTCTCGTCCTCCTCGGTATGGATGCATGCCAGCGATGTAAGAGCTCAGGAACCATTTTCAATGTACCTGTTGAAGATACAACTCCTGCATTTGTCTCCAGGATCTCCTCCGAAAACCCATCTCCAAAGAGAAGGAGCAATGTCACCACCGCAACCGGCAGGCTTGTGTTGCGGCAATTGGTTATTAGGATTTCGTTGGGAAAAATCCAGATGCTGAGTGGCGAGTTTTCATGATTTTATCTTTCTTCCGGTACCTAGAGAATCATGAACACTCGCCAGAATAATCGCAGCATTTTGCAACGGATGGCGACACCTTCGAACGAGGGCACAAGCGTGCAGTCTGGCGAAATCAGCACGCTTAATGGTCGCCACATCTCTCGCTTTCTTAGCGGCAACGGCGCGCTTGTTCGGACGTGGCACAATTATTAGTACAACCGATTGTCTATACAATGCGCAGAATAATTCAGATCTTGATTGAACTCCGTCACAATATCCAAAAACAATCGCAAACACAGCATTTCAGTCGAATAAGCTTTTTCCGGGTGCACTCTGAGAAATGTTGACTGAGTTGAAATTGGGAAATTGAACGAAACATTTGGCAAAAATCGAAAAGTAGGTCAATGGTCAGGATTTTTCAAGGCGCATCTATGTTGTTAACATTGTTGGGGGTCAAAAAACGTCTGAAAGAGGATGGTAGGGACTTGCGAAAGATAGTCTTCCAACATTGTAGGTTCCCCATTTGCATTTGCAGCAAGCGAGATCTTGAGCAAACGTGCGTGTTCCATTTCAGTCGTAGATTAAAGGGTGAGGGTGTTTTGACATCTTCGACCATAACCACGTGATGGCATGCGATTATGGTGTCAAGGAATGTGGGTTAGCGTTATTGTGATACCTTGAGCCATTATCATTCCGTTAAACGTTAGGATTGAGCATTCTATCACCGATTACGGTTCGCAAAATCGATGATCTGGAGTCTCGATGTAGAGAGAACTTTCATGCGAAACCTCAGAGACAGGGTTTTGGCTCTGGAGGAACTTCGCTGCTGCAATCTCATTCCAGTTGATCAAGGCCAAATACTTATGAAAACAGTTGTATAATTACTTTTTTGCGGCTAGAGAGGGAAGACACTGATGTAAACAACCGGTGGGGCATTGGACATTTTCGGTGAACCATTTCTGCATGTGATTGGGGTGGCCCCCATGACCGCACGCTAAGATTCGCATTCAGAAAAGGGTCAAAAACATGAATAGCAATCAATAAGATACCTTGACACCATACATATAATCCAACCACACGTTGCCGACACAATGAACATGTATTGAATCTTCTGCAGATTGTGCATATTGTTTGTCCTTTTTTAATCGGTTCATTACAATGAGAACAATTGATATCGACTTTTGTTTCCATTTGATTCATTGACGCTACAGATTCGTCAGGACTTAGTAGAATAACCTCGGTCGCACACGACCAAAGTTTCCGTCTTTGAAGGAGCTCTGGGCCAAGGAATTAAAACAAAACGATTAACCGAACGATCGCGAGTCACCTATATACGAAGTAAGATATCTTCTAACTAGACCGCCATCCAAACGAATCTTGCTTCCGATGACAATTACCACTGCACAGCAATTTTGAACATCCCCGCGATCAGAGAGGTCTGATAGCAAATCGGACATGGTTTCTTCTACCAGCGTCTTCGATGAGAAGGGACCAAGATCCCGGACTGAAGGCATACACTCCATCAACGAGCGCATAGATTCGTCGTTGTCGGTCATCAGCTCGAACATATCGCCGACGTCGTACAGTTCGCTGCTCATTCTTCGTGCATCGGACGTTGATTCAACGACCTTGATCTCACTAATGAGCAACGGAATCAAACCCCATACTTCGACCATATCGGTCCGTCCAACTTCGCTTGCCACGATGGCATTGAACCCACAGAGTTCAGCGATTGACGATCCCGTGAGCTTATAATTCTTGGCTAAGTGAACGAACCCTCTCTCTAACAGGAATGGGTCGTCATAAACCGAAAGGTCGTCTCGGGCGGTCGTTGACGGAGCCGACATAATCTGTAACTTGACCTCAGTGGATTTCGAGGATGCGATCGGCGTGAATGGGCTAGATATAAACCGTCTCAGGCACGCCTCTTGTTTGTTGAACCCGTTATTTACAATGGCGAGGTTGTTGTCGGCATTCCAAGTCATACAGCTTGAGCGAATACGTTCATACGCGCAATCTGCACGAGATACAGAACTGACGGCGACCCAAGAATCTTTCGAGCATGAGGCAATTTCCTCGCCGTTATTGAACCATTGAATACCAGTGACAGCATCCAAATGCGGACTGCACGAGCCGATAGGAATAAAAGGATGGTGGATATCCCATATATGAATACAGTTATCAAATAGAGTTGACGACGACGCAACATGAGAGGGAAATCCGGGACGCCAACGAATTCGCGCAATGCTCGCCGTTGTAGATATGGTATGGCGCGGGACACTTCCCACTCCATTGAAAAGGTCCCAAATTTTCAGCTGGCGATCTCGGCCACCGCTTGCTAGGACATGCCGTTCGTTGCAGTGCCATTCGATGGCCATAACAAGACCTTGATGCGCAGACAACTCGTTCTCCGGTTTGAGATTTTTTCGAAAATCCCAGATTTGAATGAGCCCGGTATCGAGACCAGAGGCAAACACATTTGCATTGAGATGGGACCATTGCACGTCTCGAACGGGTCCACAATGGCCAGCAAACGTGATTTGGCAGGCGTCGCGAACCCTAATATCCCAGAGTTTTACCGAACCGTCTTGAGACCCACTGAGCAAAATAGGATCCGAAGGACTCCTGCTCCAGATCATCAGAATCGAGCCTCATTCATTATGCCCGAAAATTTCCAGACCATGATACACGATTGACCGCCCGAGAATGGTCACTGAGTACACGCGATTGCCTCGACTGGCCCAATTTTTCCACATCCCAGATGACAACTTTCCCATTCGTTGCGGCGGTAGCGACGCTAAAGGACATTGACGGACACCACTAACATTGCATTGTCAATCAATGAACGGGATGTGGATAAGCCTTAAGATCGAGAATTACCTGTACATCGTTACTCGAAAATGTCAGGTTGGTTCTTCCGGTTCGAAGATTTTGAGCAAGGGAGTCGAATTCACAATCATTGATTGACAGTATTTTGAAAACATTTCGCCCTCCAACTGCCAGATGCGTCTGATCTGGAGATAGAGACATAGCATTGCAGGAATCACCAGCATTGTATCTTCTTCTGTCATCCTCCTTTTTTATATCTGGGACTCCAAGAAAGACCAATATCAGCTGGCTCAATCGCAGCTGCGAGTGGCAATTTATTACCTGGAGATCGAACACGCGACGGCATTGCCGGGCTACTCAATCTTTACCAACCGCCGAAGATGATCACCATTCTGACTTCATTCGTCTTGAGTTTGGACGACGACCATGAACCATTACGCCGTCAATCCATGTAATTACTGGGCCGTGTCAGGGGCCGAGGCTTTCGCTTGGCCTCGCCACGGCTAAAACTTCCCACACAGTCATGTCACGTGTGTGAGTGTGACACATGTTACACTTACCCCCAAGTGCCGCCGCGCCATAATTTTATCACTTGAATCGCGTTACCTATCCTCCTCTCCTGGGGCCCGACACCGCCGCTGAAAGAGGTCTTATCTTTGCTTGTTGTCAATCGACGCTTATGCGTCTTGCGAACCTGGATATGCATCTTGACCAATTTGATTGCTTGTCCCCCTGCGGGTTTGACTATCCATAGTTTATGCACTTGGCGATGCTCCCCTCTGGTTACTGATAAATGAGTAGGCTATGCCCATAAAGCAGCCACATATTTCAGTCTCCGCAGAACTGAACATATATTACACCAAAAATTTAAAGATCAAAACATGTCCCATCCCTGACGTCTGTACCGCGCGCGTCCTTAGACAGATACGTCAATCAACAAAGAACCACAACATTGATTGATGGAATGAAATTATAGGATTGAATCTAAATTCGGTGTGTGTACACGAGGGAAGTCAGGCAGGCAGACACCGCGCTCTCGCACTGACGACGGTATCCTCGTGCGGTCCGCGCCGGCACTAACTGACCCCAGGGATCAAGCGGGGGGGGGGGGAATCCGCTGTGTGGGGGAACTGTATTCGAGTCAGAGCTGGTGAGACTGCCCCTTTCATTCAGTCAAAGATATTGGTCCAGGGTGGATCATCCCAAAATTGATGCTGCGATCTGGGACTTCCTCACCCACCTTGTTCCTTCAGCCGTCAACTGGAACCCAGCAATCGTTTGGTAGGCTCACAGTTAATTCGGTTCAGCTCCGTACTGAGGGGAATCCTCCACAGAATTCGATCACGCCGTATCGGATGACATCTTCGACCTATTGCCGTCATCATTATTGACGTTGCCTGCATTTTTTAGGCAATATGAACCCAGGCTTTTAGAGTTTGTCAGTTGGTTCCAGACAGCTGGATTTGTCTTAGTTCGGGACCTTTATGGAATGACGGGTGAAGAAAGACGTCATTTATACAGTGCCGTTTCGAATCCTCCTATGCCTTATAGTTTACAGATCCGTCTTGAACGGCTTATTGTTATCGATATGGGTCTTACCATTGCTGGGAAGAATGCTTCCACGCAAACGTATCCGAATGCTCCTGGAATCGTCATTCCAGAATGTGAACCTGACCGATTCACTGAAACTGACCGTGATTGTGTCCCTATGCCTAAATCGCTGACTGCTGACAAATGTACTCAATGGGTCCGACCTGGTTCCGCATCGGCCATGGCACCAAGCCTGGGCGATAGTCAAGGTACGCGTTTAACAATCGATGGGGTTGGACGGAGCACATCAAATGCTGAAGAGGAAGAAGGTCGTCTTCATGGCTGTCCCAAGTGCTCCATGACGTTTACCAGAAGAGACAGTTTAACTGTTCACTACAGGTATCAATGATTATGGTTTAAATATTTGTTGAGCATTCATATTTGTTTGTCTTAGATCGCATACGGGGGAGCGCCCATTCCCTTGTTCTGCCGAGAATTGTTCAATGTCGTTTCGTTCAAAAACTGCTCTTTTGCGTCATGCCAAGGTAATGCGCTACTTGTTCCGTCGGTTTCGCTATATCTATAACGTGTCCTCAGATTCATAATCAAAGCACTGACGTGTCGTGCGATTTTTGTTCTAAAACTTTCAAGACATTATCTGCGCTGAACAAGCATCGAGTTGTTCATCTGCAAGTTAAACCGTATCAATGCGAGGTATCTTATGTTGAACGACCTCTCCAATCAGTGCTCTTATCGATCGGCTTTAGGTATGTTGTAGGCCCTTTCGCCGCAAAGATCATCTCGAGGTTCATCAGATGATACATTCGTCGGAGAAGCTGTTCCAGTGTGACTTATGCCCGAGACGATTCAAGCAAAAGTCTGGGCTCACCTTTCATAGGCGCAGTCATGAACCACGATTTTCTTGTAAACTTTGTACAAAACAGTTTCAGCAGCAAAGAAATCTTGACGAACATGTTTTCAAACATCATCTACCTACTTAATATATTGTTTATTACTATTTAACGGCACATTGCGTGACGTTTCGGGTTCGTCTAGGCTGTCGCCATGGGCTGTTCGCTTCTCTTAGCAGGGATCCCGAAGTTTGGGTCAATCTGGTCGTTATTCCGGACGAAAATCGCCCAGATTGGTATTGCCGATACGATAATGACAATGCCGATCAGAGGGGGAAGGAAATAAGGGTAATCAGTGGTGGACACTGGAACAAAAGGGAATCCAACCAGGAAGCATGACGCCAAAATAAACAAGACAGTCAAAGGAAGCCAGACCTTGAAAGGACGAACTAACCGAGGTTGTGATACCCTCATCCATAATAATCCAATTACTGATAGCCCTGTGAAAAAATGCCATCTAAGTGGTCGACTTGAGGGAAAAACCTGAATTCCTACCGTAGAATACCCATGTCGGGTAGGATACAAGATCAATAAGGAAATTGAACACACTTCCCTGAGGAGGAGCAGCGATATATATAACACACAACGACCAATTCAACATCAAACACCTAATTGGGGTCTTGAATTTGGGATGCACGTGCTTGAAATATGACGACATGGGGATTACACCGGCATTAGCAGCCGCATGGATAACCCGACCGGCACTGAAAACCATCGCAGATACGGCTCCGAACGACGATAGGGCCAGCAGGACTGGAAATACTTTGGACCCATAAGTGTTCCCAAAAACGATCTTGAAGAACTCGCCGGCGAACAGTTCAGACGATGACACGATGAGTTCTAACGGAATTACTGTGAAATAGGCAAAATTTGCTAGAAGGTACAGAGATGTGACGAAGAGCACTGCAAATCCAGCAGCTTTGGGTAAAGATTTAACAGGATCCCGTAATTCTCCAGCTGCCTAAAATGGCTCAGTCGTAAGAGAAAAGCAGCAAACCCCGACCGAATATCTTACATAGTTCAGATTGTTCCAGCCATCGTAGGCCCAGAAAACAAGGTAAAACGCCGATGCGTAGTTGCTCGGGTTTGTATGCGAACCGGCTAATCCTTTTGCAAAATTTGAGGTTGGAGTTACGATGGAAACTGCTCCAGTGGCGATTAATATCCCCAAAGTGGAAATGAACAGTAACGTTGCAACTTTGATTAGTGTCAGTGCATCGTGGACGATCACGGCTATTTTCGTCGAGAACGCGTTTATGATGGTGATCGATGAAATCCCAGCGATGGCGATCAGCGTTTCGATGAAGACGCTCTGACTGATATTTTCAGCAAACGGATAAACGATATACTTTGCAAATATGATGCTATCGGCTGCTTCAGAACCAGGTCTTATGCAGAGTATCATCGACCAGCAGAACATAAATGATATCAGTGCCTTGGGTGTTTGGAAAGCAGCTTCAAGATAGGCTTGTTCTCCACCGTTCTTTGACAGCATTGTCCCAAGCTCAATATAAGAACTGTTTTGGGGAAAGTTAGTGAAGGTGAGAATATAGTGTTGGATTTACTAACAAGGTCCCGCAAAAGGTGATAAACCCACCGATCATCCATACACCCATGGCCATTGCTGGAGAACCGGCCAGCTCTACCACCTTACCGGGCGTCGAGAATATCCCAGACCCTAACAGCGCATTCAGGAATGTGAGCAAACAACCAGAAGTCGGTTCGCTCGATTACCGATCATCAGCCCCATGACCAGGCACATTCCCGAGAATACGTTGAGATTGCCCTTTCCCATGGTGTCGTCGTCGTCATCGCAATCCTCATATCGGTGTTGTTCCCCAACTGGGTACCTCATTGGTGATATCCAATTGCTCAAATGATTCCAGTTATCGTATTGCTGATGGGAATACTGGGTGGGGGTCCAACTCCAAGGGCTGCTCTCACAAAACCCCTTAAATCGTCATTTAACGCAATACGGGGGATATCAGCCGCTCGCTGGAGTCCAACACTATCGAACCAGGGATCCCCCATTGGCTCACGAGAGCACTTGCTTTGGTGGGATGCAAACCTAAAGGCGGAATGAAGGTTGGCGGATTGAAATCGAGAAGAAGGAGATTATAGAAATAGTATTAGAGATCGGCACCGGTTAAGCTATACAGGAATTGACTAACCATCAGATTTCATGTGATTGGAATGTATTTTGCCGATTATAAATCAACTAAGTGACTGGGATTTAGCAGAATTACTCAGTTCTAGTAATATACGAGATAAACGGATTTGTCTGTCACAAGAAAGAGCGCCCTCAGTGGTTGAAACCATAATAATTCCATTAATAATAGTCAATTGGTCGTCTGTGATAAAATTTTTGGAATTTCTCATATTATAACTTGGCACAAAATTATTTTTTTCCATATTTAATACTCCTAATGATCTGCCAATAAACCAGTGGCGCCGACGGAGTTGCGATAGATATCGGTAGTTGATTGACGATAATGAGCCAATATTTTGAACCGGCAATAAAGCTTGAGAATCTGACCGTGACCACTAGAGGGGATTGGTCCCGGTTTCTGCTCCTCACCGATCTATTCCATATAATAGGTCTTCATGACGTCTATCAAACTTCCATCTTTGTCTGTAAAAACTGGCTCCAATCGGCGGAATCTAAACCGTTTTGGAGATCAATGTGTTGCGCTTTACAAAACAGGATGAGACTCGATTTACCTGATTATATTCCATCGTTTAAGGCTTTATATCTACGATATTATCGTAATTTAATACTGAATCCCGATGCGGCGCGAGGATTAGAGAATTGGGATGTTCGTTCAGGCGGTTCACAGATTTGCGTTGAAGAACAGGCAATTGGGGCCGATTCGATCCCATTTTCTCTCAAGGCGTGTTGGGTGGCCTCCTATATGTGGGCCAATGTTCAACAGGATGTGGATCTGTCTGATCTTAATCCCTTATTCCTTGATTCACAGCCCTGTTTGCACTTATCATTCTTGTTCACCTCCAGAAACGATCAGGACGTGCAAATCGCTATCGCAATCAAGTTTTACGACATTAATTTATCCACATTATCCACCTCTCGTTCACCAATAATCAACTATCCTGCTAGTGGAAAATGGCGGAAATGGTCCTGGGTTGAGAGAATCCCCATTGGTACTCGTTCATTATCATTCCAATGGTCAGGAAAAGATCGCCAATTTTGGGCAGGAAATTATGGGCCGAAACTCACACATTTTGATCTGAGATTTCGTCCCTGTGATAGTGTAATTCGATCAGGTATCCAGGATATTGATACTGTGTTGGTTCTGTCACCGCTAAACAACTCGAAAAACCCTAATAAATGATATTGGGAGGAGTTCATCATAAGAAATTCAATAGCATTTGAGGTTTCTGTGGTGTAAACATCATCTGTAATCGACCCTTGATCTAACGGCAAATCTCTGGCAATACAGTACATAGTCGTGTGGAAGGAATTCCTTGATCAATCTTTAGGCCAAAGTATGTGTCTTTCTTGTGAACTTGGATTCAAAAGGTTCAATTCCGAAAGATTCCACAGCCCGATTTTTCAAGAGTCCTTCCTTCCAAAATCCAGTGAACTTTGGATAATCTCTTTACTACTGTACAAACCCGTGAGACCTGGACAGGTTAATATTCAGGGAAACGATCTAGACCCATCACAACAGTAGGGTCAACGACTCCATCGTCCAACACTAAATCTTTTTGGACAAAAAGCAAGTTTCTGCAAGCACAGGCAGATTTCATTTTTTCTGCCCGATTGGTACTTCTCCTGCGTGACCTCGTGGACAATCTTGATGGCCATCGTATTCAAGCGCCCTGGAGAGGGGGCCTGCTCCATCGCCGAATGGTTCCGGTTTGACCCTAACAGACGACTCCAAACCCCTTGAGTTTAAGGCCAATGGGCCACAAAAGTGACAACAGCGAATTAAGATTTTGTTAAAATTCAAAAGTGCGAACAGTGACTCCAACCATTACGTTGCTTCGACACGTGAGGCGCGTGTTACAGGTGTTACAGCGACTCTGCTCGGTGTGTAACAGAGTTGCAGTTGTAGTGAGCGTGTTCATATTGCTATCGATTACATGGGCTTGATGGACGATGCGTCATAGATTGTAGGATCGTGACGCGCTGTCGGAACTGGCGACAATCTGAAGATACATAGATTGAGTCAAGTCAGGTTGAAGATGTTTTTTTTTAGAGTTCTGCAATCTAATCTTGCCGAATTGACTTCGAAAATGTTTTCAACGACTTTGCATGTTGCTTTGACAATTCTGCTGTGGCACAAACTACATGGTTTCGCCTCGTGGATCAGCACTCAATTCCTTGACACAATTTGTCACCATACTCATCTTTATGGGGCTTTACAGAGCGACCTCTGACTAAACCAACAGACCATTCACGCCACTGATCATTCATCGTTCAAATTACTCTGTTCACGTTTTGTCAGAATGAGGTTGTATTCTAAGTCTGCACAACCGTATTACTCAACATGGTACGTGGGTAGGTCCCGATTGATAGCAATACCAGCCTGAGCCTGTCCACAATGATCCCTCTATTCCAGTCAAACTCAATCGGTACTCTGCCTGATAGCGCTTCGTTGAAGTTTGCTCTCTTCAGTCTGGTGAGAGATTTTGCCACTGGGCCTATTCTAGCATGATGACGGTCTTCAGATCTAACGCATTGCCTCAAATTTTTTTGGAACAACGCAGCCATGGCTTGATAAAAGGCGGCTTTCGGCCTTCGCAACTGGCCTGACTAGAGAGTCAGCAAAATTCACCCGTAAATTCGATAAAAATACAGTATGTTTCTCAAGGAAATGGCAGTTAAAGACCCAATCATGAACACCATAATCGTATCGAAATTATTATCCTACAACTCATTGGTTTTGAATAAATTGATGTCAAAATTTCTTTTGACCGCCACTTAATGGTTTCTATGCTCGAACGTTCACGTTCTTCCAGAGCCTCGATTTTGATTGATTAACAAACTTGCGAATAGGAATCTGTCAGGGATCTAGAATAGCCAACGTTCATCGATCCAGCCAGTTTAAATCTGGCGCGATTGTCACAAGTTGAAACCATGGGATGTTGTGATTGAAGTCTCAACTATTTTTTTAAATGTTTAACGCGAATTTATGGCTTAATGCCTTTTAATGATCATCTTGATGTTCAAACCTGCAATGGTACATCAATGTCTGGGAATACACGCAACGATTGGGGCAGTTCATGTTCTTGCAGCATCTGATCGTGGAAGAAGATCCGGCGTAGGCGGCAGTTGGCGAATACTCGAACGCGAATCGAATGCCGCAAATGAGTGCCAAACAACCGATTGCAAAGAGTATCGATGTCAATTATAACACGGTTCCATCCTGAAATCAGTCTCATGGGCAATGTGGCAATGTTATCTTTACACCTAAATTGATACAATATCCGAAATGAGGTTCATGGGAAATCGGTATCATTTACCTTGCCAGAGATTGAGCCGAGGAGAATCTTATCGTCCGCTTCTTTCCAACATCGTCTTCAAGTTCAACTTCAAAGGCGACGAACCTCTCGATATTTTTTAGATGAAGAGTCATGAACCGGAATGGGGTCCCAATAATTTTCGACTCATCCGGAAATGACATTGCCACTTTGAAAAACGCATCGCTAATCATTTCAACCACTTCACTTTTCAACTGTAGATCGTGGGTGATGGTCATTTCGGATAGAGAGCTATCGACAACTAATCAACGTCATCGAGCGTTGTGGCAGCAGAGTTTAGAGCAGCGACTACCTTCCGATTCCCATCCAGATAAATCAAACCCAGGCTGCAGTCCGAAAGGAAATATTGAGAAGACTCGATCAGCAATTGACGCCATAATCAAGAGCGGTACTCGACAATGATCCAGATAGACCTGATTGGATCAGCCCGTATGAAGAACGGAAGGAGAAGATCAACATATATATTAGAAAAGACCGCTCATTGCGGATTGAATAATCTGGAATAAAGCTGATCCGACGACAACGAAAAGGAAGAATCCTAGCATGACAGGGCCAACAGGGCTTGAACTCTCAGACTTCGACTAAATCATAGAACCAGTTAGCATATTGCAGATGTTCAAATGAATTAAGATCTGACTTTACGCTGGTCAGAAATTAGCCCCCGCTTTGTAATATTGCTATTGAACTGTTGAGCCGCGCGCTTCCGAGGGTTTGCCTACAAATAATGATAAAAAACGAGTTTTGATGATTGCCAAAAACATGAATAATTTCTATGGACGATCTTCAAATCAATGTGTCACTTCATATAGTCAATTCGCGATTACAAAGCTTTGACTTTGCCATTGCGTACCATGGATATGAGGATGGACAGGCAATGCAATCTCTGCGAGACAAGTTTCTTTGTGGAGAAAGAATGGGTTACTGAAGGGGCAAAAACCAGAGGAGGGATGACCTTAACCCAAACTTGATCTCTGCGACTATGGTATACTACTTGGCCCAACGGGATTATCAAGTCAGGCGCGCGGCCCCAGTCGGTGTCCGTTGCCGTCGGGCCCTCGTCACTGGGAGTGTACCTTTACCAGACGTGCATCTTTGGCCCCGAACAAGTGGGCCCTACGGGTACACCGGCACTCACTGGACGGCCAGCTATTGCAGAGTATTGCTACAAACGGTCGGATCCAGGAATCGTGTGAAATCGCCTCTCGTTATGTTTTCAAACATTGTGTTCACCGACCAAAACACTTAACTGCCGAGTTGGCATATGTGATCATGTTCTATCATGTTAGACGATTTTTCACGTTAGCTATATGAACGGATGAGACGTAGTCTGTCGTTGCTGTGTAAAAGCCGTCGGTCCTTTTGACGGCAGAATCCAATTTGATCTCTTCAAGCTATTCCCGAGGTACAGCAGTGTACCCATAACTACATATACACCTTCCCGAATTGGCAGAATTGGGTGAGGTCGTGGTTTGGCTTCAGCCACGGTTGGTAGTTTCGATCTCATCCAATTCTAGACGAACAACGGTATAGGTTCAAAGGATGATCTTTTTAGGCGAGAATTCGGACATATGCAGCTGGCTGATTTTACTGCAACGCTAATCGGATTGTTGCAATACTAAAGAAATGAACGACAAAAGGCGGGATCTGTACTTTATTTTTTATTAAATCGCCATTTCTGCCGTCAACTGCATATTTGTGATATTTTAGTTTATCTGAAATCTTTTCTAAAGAGTATAAGGTCGTGATGTTTTAGCCAACAATATGCCAATGAAAACACAATCGAAACCATTCATAAATTCTATGTCCGCTATTACCGACCCCCTCAGTATTACATCAGCTTCACTGCTATCATGTTAACTTCGATTGCATGATACGTTCTCCCTTTCCAGGGGGCCTAAACTGAATTAACTTACAGCATCAAATTGACTTCCTTGAACAATGAGCCTTGGCGTCATAGATGACAACACACCAATTGTATTGCGTGAAGGCATATAAATCGCACTAGGGCCAGAACTGTGCATTAGCATGGGTTTTCCCCAAATTAGTGGAAGAAGATGGCCCCAAACCCCCGGGTTGTATTTGCAAGGGAAAGATCCTCAAACTCTGTTAATCAGGTAGGGAATCGCGGATATAGGCTACGGCCATCGATATTCTTCGATCTATTATTGTTTGTCTATCGATATCAACCAACAATAATAGCGTTCGTTCACTGTCTCACAATAGATTAAAATTAGATGGCCGTTCCGAAATGACTGTTCTGCAACCCACGGCCACGGACAATATTCAGTCAATATCCTGACCCTGTTGTGTTTGAAACATGAGCAGACTGCTGTCCCTGTCAGGGCGATTAGTGACGGGGTTTGGCCATCATGGAACGCCAATACCAATATCCCATCCATATATTTAACACAGTTTCCGCGTTTTCGACGAACAGTGTTGGGGCGTTCGTACCGGTCGATATCAGTGACGCGCTGCTCGCCATCGCCAATACTCACAATGGCGATACCTGATCAAAGCGGGTCGACTCAGTTCCCATCAACGATTCGAGATTATTTCCTGGACTCGTATCAGTTTAAATCGCTCGGCACTGTGTTAGATATCAAGGCGGGTGATGACGGTTCATCATATCATATTGTGTTGGATCGGACCATATTCCATCCCCAAGGCGGTGGTCAGCCATCGGATTCAGGAACGATCACCGACGGCTCAACAGTATTTACCGTTCGATCGCTGTCTTCCAATCGCGACACAAACGTGATTGACCATATTGGGGTGTTCTCACCCGGTTCAACGCCATTTCAAGTTCAACAATCGGTTCAGCTCGAGGTCGACGAGAACGCGCGTCGTGTTCACGCCCGTCTTCATAGCGCCGGCCATCTTCTAGATGAAGCAATGAAGAGGATCCGCCCTGATCTAACGCCAAGCAAAGGATGTCATTTCCCTGGGAACGCTTGGGTCGATTATATGGGCGAGATCGCCGCTGGAGATCGCGCCAACGCTGTGAAATCGCTCCAATCCGCTATTGATGACGTCATCGGATCTGGTCTCGACGTATCGATTGAAATGAATGGTGACCGGCGATCAGTCTCATTTGGAGGTGGATTATCGTGTGAATGTGGTGGAACTCACGTCAAATTCACAAACGATATTGGACGGATCAAAGTCGATAAAATCCAAAAGGCCAAAGGTGGTGTTCGAGTGAAATACTCAATTGGAGATCAAACAATCTGATCCCCAATCGTCCAGTATCACATATTCTGATCATGTAACTGAGATTATTGATCCGGTTTTTAATATTTCTTTGTTATATCGGTCGTCTCTGGCAATATTTTCTCCATAAAATACCGATATGAAAATATTCGTCAATGTTTGTCTGGTCGGATATAAAGTGTGCTGATTAAACCCAATCGGTCGTGGGACCCGTCCTCAAACCCAAAACACACCTTCTTCATATCCCATTTCAGCCAACACCACCGACCTCTTTTACCATCATCAACAGATCTGATTTGAATAAAACCGGTCCCGCCCAATTGCTCATGACTCAGTTTCCTTCCGCGAATTGGTGTTGATAATCAGCAACAGATTGACCTGGAAGTGTCGACCGGTTGATCCTCTCGAACAGTACGATATTGTTGAGTTGTCCCATTGTTCCCGAATGGTTGTCGACCCCCAATCGATACCCCTTTCTCTGAAACCGGTACAAGATCAATGATCTGGTTTATGTCGCCCTCGCTTACCTCGGTCCTATTCCATCACCAGCGAATATGAACTTCATCAGGACCAACCTGACGATTCGGGTTATTCCAAACGGATCCAATACAAGAAGACACTCTGTTCCAGTGAAGGAAACCAGAATCAGGAATAACAGTTCCGACAGCACCAAACCGATAAATTTTCATTCAAGTGACAATGAGCGATGCGACAACGGGGTCGTTGACAATCAGAAACTGGTTCCGGAATCACTCAATCTCTCTTGAGAGGGATAATCGTCTGTCCTGTCGCGTCTCTATTTGATCAACAATCCATTCTATACGGTCGCGATTCAGATTTCCGATCTGGTTCATCTCGTGTCCCCGCTGAGATATATTCGATCGGTATTCGCATTACTTCACTTCCGATCACCCTTTCGTGCCGATATATTGATCGACAGGGTATCTCCAACAGAAACAAACCAGGGAACGAACAAACGCGACGCCGTTGATCGATCGAGTCGTGAACCAGGAGATGGTCAAGGGCGTTCGAAGTAGATGACCACTGCCCCTCCCCCCATTCCAATCACCGATTCCTGACCATTATCTATCAGGATACGAACAAGTTCGGAAAAGTGGATTCTGATTGCACTTTTGATTTAGGACGAGGTTTGAGATGATATAGAAAATTGGTGAAACTACAATATGCTAATTAAATTTTATGAATGAGTTTTCAATGGAAAAATTTATCGGGAGAGGGTTCTGGACACAGATCATTTTCCATCTTCTGTTGTCGGATCCGATTCCGTCGTTGCCGTCGCCGATGCTGCTTGACCAACGCCCTGACGATCAGGTACAGTATTGGCATGAACAGCAGCACCGATACCGACAGGAACACGATCCCGACGACGCGGCTCTCGTCATCGTCCAGCCCGAACCTGAAACACACAGCCCCGATCGTCAGCGAATCCCATCGAGTTCGTTGAACGCGCGATGAACCCCGACAATGATGGGCCATCTGACAACTCCATGGCGGTGATCATCGGGTCGTATCGACTCCGAACACTGAATTGCACTTCAGATAACGATCGGCTCCCGTTCTCCCACGAATCCGTTGATATATACGGCAATTGATCGTATTTGACGACGTCCCGGTTCCAGTTCACACACCCGAATTTACCCGATACCACGTTCCATCGACCCGATTCGGGATCCTCATCGATCGTGACGCAGATCGACTTGACGACGCCAACGGTTGTGCACGATCCGGTGATGGACGAATAACGGCCGTTGACACAGTCCGCTGACGACGACGATGGCGATACGCCGTCGATACGGTGCGGGGAGAGAGGGCCGATGGCGATCGACTCGCCATTGAGATGGATTGTGATGGGGTAGATGGCGAGAATATCGACCCGATCGATATTGGGGATCGGGCCGATATATTGGTGAATACAGATGGGATAGGACGGGACCGAGGAAAGGAGGGGCGTTTGGAGACGATCGGGACCGGACGATAACGAGCTCTGAACGGAGGAGCGATCGCCGATATCGATATCGATCGACGATAGCGAACAGAACGTGGAGGAATATGACGTTTTCCAGGTCTGGTGATGACGACGATTAGGGGGATTGAAGGGCGACGGGTTGAGACGCCTTGTACCTCTATTGCGTTCATGAACCGATTCCGTGTCGATATCGACCCGATATTCTGATCGATCAGTTTGATCCCCAATATGAACAGTGTTATCGAGGCGCTGGCCATGATGATCAACCCCAATCCCTCCATCATTCTCTTACTTGTTTCTTCCGCTGTCTCTATTCCCATATCTTCAACAACACTTTCCTCCCTGTTTCTCTCGCACACAACGATCGACGATATCGCCAAGTCGCTCTGGCGATCGCCTATTTGGTACCGCCACCTAAGATTCGTTCATTGGCAATATCATCTGCCTGTTTAATGGTGAATATGTGCCCATGATACTCCTGTTATCTTGAAAATAATCCCCATCCAATAATATATGTCCTGTTCCTGCGATATATGGCAGGGCACCTCAATACTGGCATATACCACTAACTAAAAACTACCGGAATTTTTGGCAAATTTGGCATCACTCGGGAAATGGCACATATACATGAGCAGGACCCTTGGTTTTTAGATGGGAATTGCCTCCCACCATTGATCAAGAATTCTATTCTCTGACTCGAAAACTAAGTTCCCGATAAAGGGTGGCGCAAATCCGCAAAAACCCTCTTTCAGATATGTCGATTTTTCTTGTCACCTTTTCTGGCTGGAATGTTGGCACTGTTATTTACCATCTATAATAGAATGCCAGAAGGAGGAGGCCTGCGCCGTACTGGCCCCACGAAACAAAGGGCCATGCATTCGCCGATTGCGGTGTTTTTCGCCATTGATTATCGCCTGTGTGGGGATCGGTGTTTGGCCAAAACATAGGAGTTTATATATAGATGACCTAACTGCACCGCTGAACCGGAGCAATGCTTGGCCAGCACTGGATTGAGCGCGCCATCCTGTTCTTAGGGTTCCTGGACCTATTCGATGCTCTATCATGGGTCGTTCCGATTGCCGTGATTCTATTGCTGTCGCGACATAATTGGCGAATATCGCTGTCGTCGATGTATCTCTCCATTGCCATCTCGATGGCGTCGCGGTTGGGCATTCTCGTCCACCCCTCTTTTTCATATCGAGCAATCCTTCTAATCTTAGCGCTGCTCTTACTGATCATTCACCCGTTGATCGTTTTTCCACCGTTAACTGGCCCATATCATGTCGGCTGTATAACGACTCAATTAAATGGCGTTGATGTTCGTATATTCCACCCGTGCGTCAAACAGGGCGCCACATCTGATCTAATATCCTATCTTGAATGGCGCAATACCCCGAAAGGAATAGCCAAATACAGCAAAATGCCATCGGTTCTGCTATCACATATGTCGTCGTTCCGGTTAAGGTCCTATCGAAAGACGCCGGTCTCTGATCAAGCTGTTCGTCATCCGGTGATCATATTCAGTCATGGTAGGAGAGCACAATCGATGATCAGTTTCGACCGGTTCCACTGATCAATGCTAATGTAGGACTCGCAGGCACGTTTGAGATCTACTCATCGCTGGTCGAGGAATGGGCCTCTCGTGGGTTTATCACCGTTGCGATCAACCACGCTGATGGTTCCGCTGCCGCGTTTCGATCCCCTGGTTCCGGTCTGCCAGAACTGTACATGAATCTTGACGACAGCATTCCGATGATTGAGCAACGAAGAGCCCAACTGGCGATCAGAGTCGACGAAGTACAAAAGGTTTTGACCGCCCTGATCGATGGACAACACGACTCATCTCTCATGATCGATACGAACGCCGTATTCATGATAGGCCATTCGTTCGGAGCCACGACGGCGCTTGCGTCTGCGCACGTCGACGAACGGTTCAAAGCGGTAGTCGCATTGGACTTGTGGGGCCAACCTCTGCCTGAGACAGTCCTATCGCCTGGCAGCAGGTTGATCACGGTGCCCATACTACACATTGTGTCGGATACGTGGCGATCACCCTCGTGGTATGATGAGTTCCGTTCGCGCGTCAACGTAGGGAATAGCCAGATATGGCATGCTAAGGGCGCCCTCCACGCCTCATTCAGTGACGTCTATCTGTATTCACCGATCCTGTTGCAATTGTCAGGTCGCTCACCGTCCGCTCCAACTGAGCAGGTTCTGAGCGCAACAACGGAGCTCAGCTCGTCGTTTATACTCGGCACCCTAGATAAATCATCTTTTAACAATCAATATCCCTTCATGAAGGAAGAGGATTAAACTGTCCAGAAGGTCAAATTAATAGACAGGTATTACGACAAGGATCAGAAATCTCACTGGCGATGTCGATCACATATATATTTTTATTGATAAATCCAAAAGAGCAGTAAATCAAGCGCAATATCATCGGCAATATCTCGAGAAACCACAATTCGATTATGGCAATTAAATGGTCTGGTCAAATAACAAC